>OY856188.1:147149204-147268023 GCA_963693315.1 Diogma glabrata | reverse complement strand
TCTTGACGCGTTCTTTGCTATGGCCATTATATGATCGTTCCAGAGTAAGTCATTAGATATTGTGATTCCAATAAACGAATGCTTTCACATTCGTCTATTTGGTCGTCATACATATTATTTGAAATATCTTTGGGAAATTCGGTCTTTGATCTGGAAACGATCAACAGCTGTGTTTTGGTGGAATTAAAATTGACCAAATTTTTGTTGTCTTGTTTTAATCTGTTTTGTTTTTAAATTGAACCATTATTTTGTATTTTATTATAATTTAAATCAATATTACATATGTAATTTTGTTTTTGTTATTTTTTGTTAATGGTATTCTTTCTTAAATAAATATTAAAAAAAATCAATTCCTTCTTCTCTAATACCAGCCTTAGCTGCCTGAGAAGTAAAACACGAATTAATTTATTATTTTAAATGTTTGAAAATAGTTTAGAAATGTAAAATGTAATTAAATAAAATAAATAAAATAAATAAAATAAATAAAATATATAAAATAAATAAAATGAATAAAATAAATGAAATAAATGAAATAAATAAAATAAATAAAATAAATAAAATAAATAAAATAAATAAAATAAATAAAATAAATAAAATAAATAAAATAAATGAAATAAATAAAATAAATAAAATAAATAAAATAAATAAAATAAATAAAATAAATAAAATAAATAAAATAAATAAAATAAATAAAATAAATAAAATAAATAAAATAAATAAAATAAATAAAATAAATAAAATAAATAAAATAAATAAAATAAATAAAATAAATAAAATAAATAAAATAAATAAAATAAATAAAATAAATAAAATAAATAAAATAAATAAAATAAATAAAATAAATAAAATAAATAAAATAAATAAAATAAATAAAATAAATAAAATAAATAAAATAAATAAAATAAATAAAATAAATAAAATAAATAAAATAAATAAAATAAATAAAATAAATAAAATAAATAAAATAAATAAAATAAATAAAATAAATAAAATAAATAAAATAAATAAAATAAATAAAATAAATAAAATAAATAAAATAAATAAAATAAATAAAATAAATAAAATAAATAAAATAAATAAAATAAATAAAATAAATAAAATAAATAAAATAAATAAAATAAATAAAATAAATAAAATAAATAAAATAAATAAAATAAATAAAATAAATAAAATAAATAAAATAAATAAAATAAATAAAATAAATAAAATAAATAAAATAAATAAAATAAATAAAATAAATAAAATAAATAAAATAAATAAAATAAATAAAATAAATAAAATAAATAAAATAAATAAAATAAATAAAATAAATAAAATAAATAAAATAAATAAAATAAATAAAATAAATAAAATAAATAAAATAAATAAAATAAATAAAATAAATAAAATAAATAAAATAAATAAAATAAATAAAATAAATAAAATAAATAAAATAAATAAAATAAATAAAATAAATAAAATAAATAAAATACAGTGAAACCCCGTTATAACAAACTCGGTTTATAACAATTTTTTGCATATAACATATCTCTTTTAAAGTCCGAGCGTTTAAATATATTAATAGCACCTAAAGTCCTCCTCTTATTAAAAACCTCGGATATACAACTATAGCAAACCAATTTGTACTACCAGATGAGTTTTGTAGAAGAAAAATAACCTGATATAACAAACCATGCTTTCGTTTATAACATATTAATGCACAAACATACGCAAATATAATTTTCTTTCCTTCATTCTATACATATTTTCTAGTCAAACACAAATGTATGTGTGTATGTATAGTAAATATAATGTACCAAAATTATGAAAAGTACAAACCATACATTTACTCAAAATTATAACGGTAAGTTTTTATTTTGATTGAGTCTTTCAAAATATTTTTGTGCAGTTTGATTTGTTGATTGATTCTAATATAACAAGTAGCAAGTGAAATTAAAGTTGTAAAATTTATCACGTTTTGCTGTTTAATCATAATAAAGTGTGTAGTATCAAATTCAAACTAATTATTCATTCTAAAATCAACTAAAATAAAAGCTCTTTCCTTTCAGCAAAATGCCATCACTTCAAAGAAAAGCGATTTCATTAGAAACTAAGCTAGCTATTTTAAATATGATCGATTCAACCGCAAAAACGTATGATGAAGTAGGAGTATTGTTCAAATGCCCTAAATCGACCGTTGCTGGTATTGTACGTAATAGAAAAAAAATTGTTGAGCTTAAAAACGTGGTAACTACTCGTAAAAAATTGCGTGGTTCACAATATCCACAACTTGAAGATGCTTTGTTAATTTGGATTAAAACCATGAGAGCTAAAGGTGTAAATATAAGTGGCACGTTATTTCGAGAAAAAGCTGTTCAGCTTACCTTAAAAATGGGTATTAGCAATTTTAATGCTACACAAGGCTGGTTTCATCGCTTTAAAAAGCGAAACGCTATTATTTTTAGAACCATTACAGGAGAAAGTCAGTCTGTGTCTGTAGAGCTTACAACTGAATGGAGTCGGTTTCAGCTACCTAAGTTGATAGAAGGATACCACAAAAGGGACATTTTTAATTTGGATGAAACGGCTCTATTTTATAAGTTAATGCCGAATAAAACTATGATGATGCAGAATGAAAACTGTTCTGGTGGGAAACTAAGTAAGGAACGGATCACCGTTTTAATTGGTGCGAATTCGGATGGATCAGAAAAGCTGCCTCTACTTGTTATTGGTAAGGCAAAAACACCGCGCTGTTTTAAAAATATCCAAACGTTACCTGTGTTGTATCAATCTAATAAAAAAGCATGGATGACATTTCTCCTTTGGGAAGAATATGTTAAAAAAATGGAACAACGTTTCGCAAAAGAAAACAGAAAAGTTTTATTTTTTGTTGACAACGCGCCCTCGCACCTTCCTGTTTTAAGCTTGCTTAATATAAAAATTTTAAATTTGCCTGCAAACACAACTTCCATACTACAACCCATGGACCAAGGAGTTATTAAAAATTTTAAAGGGTTCTACCGGGAGCTTATTGTTCGAAGAATTATAAGTGTATTAGAACAAAATGATTCGTCCAAATTAGTAGCTTCGGAAATTAAAATAAATCTACTTGATGCTCTTCATTTAATTAAGCGGTCGTGGGACAAAGTAAAATCGGAAGCAATTGCAAATTGCTTTAAGAAAGCCTATTTTCATAATGAAATACAAGAAACACCACAACATGAGATAGAGCAACGAATAGTGTCCATTTGGGATAATCCTAGTGTTCAAGAGCTAATGGATGGCGTTGGTGTTGACATTTATCTATCGGTTGATGATAATGTCGAAACTTGCGAAGATTTAACAGATGAAGCTCTTGTTGAAATTTCAAATAAAATTGTTAATACTGATTCAGATGATTCTACATGCTTTGATAAAGAAAATGACGAGTTGTCCGAATGTAATAAATATCCAACTTCGCTGGAAATGGAAACATCATTTAAATGCATTCGAAAAATATTATCTATGGAGAAAAATTGCGAAGGACTTTTAAATAAACTCAACGATATTCAAAATTTTGTGGAAGATGTTAACGTAACTAGATTAACGCAGTCAAAAATAACTGACTTTTTTAAAACATCCTAGTTAACTAGCAACAGAAAATACAACATAGCTTATGATTTGATTTGTATAATTTAAGTTTATCTAAGTTGAGCTTTTATGCATTTCGCATACTTTATCGAAGTAGGCACTTGAAGTCGCAATAAATTTTAGTTTGAAAAAAATCTTTTATTAATTCTCTTTCATTTTCTTGTACAGTAGTTTTTCTTGCTCCGCTTGTAACACTCTGGTTTGTTACAAACGAAATCGTGTATTAAAAACCATCGCATATAACAATCCCAAATTATGGTCCCTTGAAGTTTGTTATAACGAGGTTCCACTGTAGTATAATTCCATGATTTTCCTGTTGGAAAGTTTATTTCATATCTCATGAAACTAATCAACTTTTAATAAAAACGATATATCATTAATCGTAGAAGAAAAGAGTGAAATTCCAATGAAAGAACAAATACAAATTGAATACGTTCGAAATGCTGGAAATGGAACCTTACAAATAATTGTTTCATTAAAAGAAGTTTTAACTGTTTTATCAACATATGGTGACTCAACGAAACGAAATCAATCAGGAAATTGTGCTTTAATTTTGTTTTACACAACATCATGCCCTGGCAGCGCTAGGGCATGGTCAGATTAATCGATTGTTCGATTAATTGATCATTTCGCAAATTGTTCGATTAATCGAACAAAAAAATTATTAATCGATTAATCTAAATTTACGAAAATGTTTAAAATTTATAAATTAATTTAACGAATTTTGTATTAAATTGTGAAAAGGTTTATTGTCTGAAGATGTATTCTCCTTTTCTTTCGAATTACTTTTTTAGTTGTTATGGGTATAACACAAAGTACATCAATAACAAAATTTGGTCCCAATACAAAAATCTTTACTATGCCTTAAGTAATATTTTTATTATTAATCCAACCAGTAAACTATGGTTTGGCGTATATTGAACTCCATTACTTTCCATTCTGAAGGAAACTTCTTTCTTATCATTTTTAATTAGTACAGTATATTTTCAAACACATGTAAGGTCTAAAAACTTCAATGACAGAGAGGGAGATACAAATCCTAGGCTAACGCCTAGAGCAACAATTTCACTCTTATGCAAAAAAGACCTACTTTACGCCCTTAATACATAGATAGCTATTAAATTTTTATTTATTCTTATGTCATTGTAAAAGTTGAACTTTTAAATATGATATAACGCGCGTATTTGATTAAAAAAATTAATAAAAATATTAGAATTAGTAAAAATTTTATTTAATCGATTAATCGATTAATCGATGTTAAAATTTTCATATTAATCGTTAATCGATATTTAGTCCCAATCGATTAATTGACCATGCCCTGGGCAGCGCTATGGTCACACCACATTTTAATGCGATTGCCAGACAGTTCCCAGATCTACGAATAGCTGCCGTAGACTTTCTAAAATATCATACTTTGAATACTGAACTTGAAATTACTGCACTGAAAAAAAAATTGAATTTCATGTAAACCTCATCTCGAAGTTGGCAGTTTATTATTCATGCAAAGAAAAATTAATTGCAAACAATTTCACTGGGACAACTACACGATATCATTTTCCTAACAACAGAATGAGGTTTCTTTAAAATATAAAGTGTTATATCCAATATAACAGTAGTTGAATAAAGATAATAGCTATTTCCCTGAAAAAATTTTTCTTTGGCCTTATATCATGAATTTTTCATTTTAAAGTTTAAATATTTGAGATTAATTGAACTATATTTTATTTTCACATAAATATTTCGTGGGATTGTCTCAACTTCATCGATTGATAATTGTAGAGTTGTTGAAGCAATTTCGTAGTTTGATTCGCCATATGTGACCGCACCGTAAGGTTAAGACAATTGCATTTCGATTGGAAATAGGACATGTTTTTTTCAGTTTATGTTTTAATCTCCAGCTATCCGTAAATGCTAAACTGTGGTTTCTTTGCAATTAAATAACCAAACCCTTCTACTCGTTATAGTACAAATTTTAATTCACAACAATTATGTAGTTTAAATAATGGCGTTTTTACCGAATTTCAATCACCGAATGACAGAACAAACAATTAGCTTTGCATTACTCATTAAAATATAATGAAACCAAGCTAAATTTTAAGAACAAAGAGCTATGCTCACTAACACGACACTTGGTTTGGGAATTTAAAAAATTTTAATAATTACAACAAAAAAACTCCAAGAAGCAACTCTGACCGACGCCTTCATTTAATGTCGATCGAGTGCCTTTTTTAAAACAAAACAAACAAATAAAATTGTTCTAACAATTTGATGCAGGGGACCCATTCCCGAACACACATTTGTCAATCGACAATATTGTCAATTTCACCAAAATGCTTAACAACATTGTACAAAAATGGTATATAACCCAAATCTATGTATCCTTAGACACAAACCTTAGTTACAAAATTATAACAGATTATTACAAAATTATAACAGATTTTTTGTACAAATTCGAAATATAACAATCAAAGAAGTCGTTGTTAGCAACTTTTTTGACAACTAATTTCTTTAATTCTAAAGCCTGCAAAATACAATAAAAATATATTTAATAAATAAATATGTTTTAATGATTTATATATATATAAAAATATAATTATCTAATATTATTAAAGACTTATTTTTGTAATTATAAATTAATTTTTACGCCAATCGATGAAATTTGTATAAAAAAGACAAATCACAAAACATAAAACAAAATTGTGATTTTGACAGTTACTATCTTAAATGCTAACATGCATTCCTTTGGAACAAAATAGCTGCTCAAAGCAGCTTTTGAGTAAATCACCAAGGGAACGCCGAAAGTTTGAAAAATTTTCAAATATAGCACAATTTTGTTATTATCAAAACTTTTTATTCTGGACTGATATTTAGATCTGACTGGTTCATTTTATTATTTAAAGTACCAAAAAAAGTTTATAACCGGTTTAAATAAATCGAAAAATAAACTGCTTTTCAACTACACAACTTGTTCGAGGTAGAGTAGATCAAAGCAAATTTCAGTAAGTTTGATCTTCAATGGAACGCACCTAATTGTTCTTGTCAGATTCACAATATTGTTTAGATTCTACACAACTTTGGTCTTTCGGAATACGAATTTCACAATATTGTCTAAATTGACAATTTTATGATTACATTTATGTGTTCGGGCATAATATGGCCCCAGTAATGAAAACTAAGTTGTAGGTATTTTACGAATGAGTAGAAGAAAGAAATGAAAAATAGAATTCAACAAACGAAAATTTTTTCACTCAAATGAATTTTATATTCAGAAAATATTTGATTTTGCTGATTCATAATAAATTTAAATCTTTAGAAAAATGATAATCTTCTATCTCTGTTTTTAACACTATTCGTTTTAATAATAACATTATCTTTATTTTTCAGTGGATGATGCCTCTGGCCACTATTCCACAGGCTTTTATTTTGGAAACAATTTCTATACGGGGTCATACTCGTTATGCAAAACCATCTACAAATCCGCAAAAGAAATAATGTTTGAACAAAAGCGTGTTATGCAAAATGCAGGGCTAACATTTAATTCTGAATATCGTAAAACAAATAAAAAAATAAAATTACATGAAAATCCATCGTTTCAAACTGGTTTTTACGTTTTAAAACTATCAATAAATGAAACTGAGCATATATCAACAGTATCACGAGTAATTTTTGTTGGAGCTTGTCTACCATCATCATGTCAACTAACCGATGTTGAAAGTATGACTAAAAATTCATTTAAGCCCATAGAATCACGACGGATCAAAATTTTAGCCGTTCGGTCGCCGACATTACAAAATTTCAAACTATGGGGAGACAGAACTTTTATAATTTTATTGTAAGTTTTCTAAAATTTTAATAATACAATATTGATATTAATATGTAGATATCTTTTAGCATATTCACCATTATCGTAGCAATTTTAATGATTTGGGGTACGATATATGATATTATCATAGGAAAACGATATAAAAATAAAATGAAATTGAAAACATTATCCAAAGATTTAGCTACAGATTCATCTTCTGGTATTGGATATGATATGACAAAAACAGATCAAATGAAACATGAAAATGTATTAACGGTTGGTATTGGTATGCCAAATAGCAGAAATAATAATAACTCCGATGAAAATTTAGCTATTGATTCGGTAAATGGCGACGAACCAGAAAAGTTGGGTAAGTTCATTTATTTTATAACTGCATACATTTTTTTTAATGTAAGAATATTGTCACGTTTTTCAACCTTACTTCGAATTGATCTTACTCTCCATTCGATAAACGCAGTTCCCAAATCTCCTTCAGGGTTAAGTATTCCACAGCTTTATTGGTCCACAACAACAGGAAAACAATACATCAAACAATTTTCATATCTAGAATATTCAATAGCTTCAATAACTCCAACAGTTGCTTGTATATACACACTGTGTACAAAATAATTTTTTTTTGTGCCGTTGGTTCCATATAAGAACGTAGGCTGTCAACAAGTGTCCCCTTCCCCTGTATTAATATCATCAATCAATATCATCATTTTGTAGTCGATTTTTGAAAACTTAATTCAATCAATTAGTTATGGGTGATCATCCTTTAGTTTTTCCATATATATTAGTTGACTATCGGTTAATTGGAAAATTGGTGTGTTGATGGTTGTTAATGTTTTGTTTAAAACACCTTGACCTAGATGGGGATTCGAACCTGGTTCCACCTAGTTCGAGGTCTAGAGTACTACCACTAGACCACTAAAGACACAAAATAATACAGCAATATAAATAAATAATGCAGCATTTTATATTATAACTTTACATCATCGCCCGCAGTTTAAGCTAAAACTAATTTAAACAGTTTGAAAATAACTGTTTAAATACTATCCCTTTAAATCTAGAAATATCAATCGTTATTCTTAACATCTTTAATCCGGAACATATTATGTTAGAACAAAATAATTTTTGTTTGTCTCTTAACTGTAAATACAACAACAATAATAATTAATATGCATTTCATGATTATTGTTGTTTTTAAACATTCATTTATGCGACGTTGATTATGAATTTGTTTTCGTAATTTTGTACAGGTTGTTTCATTTATGTTGAACTGAATAGAATTTTAGGTTGTATTTTGTTACGATTTTGTTATAACAGCAACAATATGTTTGAACATTGAAGTCCATATACTTCATATGACACTCCACTCGCTTCATTTAAACTTTATTAACAAAAACTATTTTTTGTATATTTTATACGCGGCACCATCAGCGAGCGTATTAAAGTTGACCGATATTTTTCTATCTATTATAGGTGCGTTCGATTTGACTGAAATAACTGAAGAAACAACAAAAATTGCATTTAATTTTCTAGTTGTTTCAGTCAAATCGAACACGGCTTATATATTATTTACTGTTTAATTCTAGGTGTTTTCAGTGAGCTTCTTCTATCATTTTCATTAGTAACAAATGTTAAAGCAATTTGTGATCGTGGCGTAGGTAGCGATACAATCTCGGCAATTCATGGACTTCGGGCAATCTCGATGGCGTGGGTTATTTTAGGTATTTGCACGAACTTTTTTCTTAAGATCATTTTATATAACTAAATTTATTTATTTTCCTTAGGACATACTTGTATTATTGTCTTCAAATATTCGGACAATCCAGAACTTCGAAAGAAAGTCGAAAAGAATTTCCTTTTCCAATCAATAACAAGTGGAGCATATAGTGTTGATACGTTTTTCTTTATTAGTGGATTTTTAGTATCCTACATTTACTTCCGAACTAATGCAAATGGAAAATTAGACAAACTTTCAAAAGGTGTAAATGAGTTTACCGCGGGAATATTTCATTTTTTAGGGTTGGTTGGCTACCGTTTTGTAAGATTGACAACGCCGTATGTATATGTTTTAGGTATTGTTGAAGTTACAATGAAATATTTTAATGGAAATTCGATATTTGATTTACCAGCCAACGATCATGAAACATGTCCAAAATATTGGTGGAGGAATGTTTTATATATAAATACATTATTTCCCGTGGAAGATATGGTAAGCATAAGTTTTCTAATTTTTATTTTGTCCCATTTATTTTAACGTTTCCATAACATCTGCTGTCTATGCCGAAACAGTAACATATTGTTTTTAACTTTCTTGTCTTTTTAATGACTTTCGATCGTGATTTTGTTAATTTTAGGCCAATTTACATTTGCCTATTTATGTTATCAACAGCAAAGTATTTTGTATAAGATTTGTATATCTTCGTATGTGATCTAATTCTAAAGTGCCCAAATCTCGTAAATCTTTGCTTCTCAAAAATTGACATCAATCTCGTCCAAAATTTTACAAAGGTTTCTTCCAATTTGATCGTTATTGTTCTTTTAACAACGATATAAATATTTCTGCTCAAAACGTTACAGAAACCGTTCAATTTGTAGTTAATAAATTCGTTCCCTTTTTAATAATGAAACCACAACATAAATATTTGCATTATATTGACGGTGATATAATCGTCACTGACACAAGGGAAGATAATTTGTTCGTAAAATTTCTAAAAACTTACTCTAAATTCTGTTTTCCGAAAATAATATGAAAGCATTTCATTCAAGCCCAAAACTATTAAAAAACTTTAAAGGTGGTTTAACATAAGGTGACCAGACGTCATCTTTTGAAGATGACAGTCATCTTTAGAAATAATGCCATCTTTTTGTCATCTTTTACAAAAATCTGCATCTTTGTCATCTTTTTTATCATACACTGATAAAAAATATCGTTCTTACTACTAAAACTAATACTAGATTTGTGAATACATACTGAATACTGTGAATTAAGGAATAAAAAACGCGAATAAAATAAGTGAAAAAGCACGAATAAAATAGAATTGTAAACTCTGATTTGTAAGTATCACTATCATAACAATATCGTTGTTTTTTATTTAGTTTTCGAAGTTTATAAGTTATATTTCGTGGAAATACGGACTTTTGCGTTGCCCTATTCTATTTATAACAATTCACTTCGGTATTGTTAACTTCTTTCAGAAAAAAATTTAATGGAACCGATGCCAAAACAAAGAAAAGTTTCGCTAAATGATAGTCATAGACGCGAATTTCCAAATATTGTGTTATCCGGTGATTCAAATAATAGCTCACGAGTACGGTGCACTATCGGTGCACATGCAGTCAATCTTTTTCAATCGCAAACAAAGGTAGAGCCGATATTGTGCAACATAACAACTCAACAAACCACAAGGCGCATGAGAATTCTAGAGCATCAAGCTCAAGCATTACAAATTTTATGAGGTGTTGATACATTTGGATCAAGTGAACGAAAATTAGCGAAAGCGGAATTGATATTTTCTTATCATAATATTATTCATAACTTTTCATTTCGAAGTATGGATTGTACTAGCAGACTATTACAGTCTCTATATGACAAGAAATTTTCCTGTGCACGAATAAAATGCAGTGCATTAGTCGCCAACGTGATTTTTCCGTACATTTCATCTCAACTTAAAGATGATTTGTTCAAAGTAAGTTTTGTTGCTATTTTATCAGATGCATCGAATCATAAAGCTACCAAGCTTTACCCAATAATGGTTCAATATTTCAATAAAATGTCTGGTGTCAATGTAAAATTACTTAATTTATCAACTGTTCCTAGTGAAACTTCAGAAATATTGTCCTCCAAAATTCTAGCTGAACTAAAAAAAATAATTTGGAGTCGAAAACCATAGCAATATCTGCTGACAACACTAATTTGAATTTTGGTGGTTTAGCTCGTAAAGGAACTAGCAATGTCTTTTTTAGACTAAAAAAATGTTTGTGGCGCGATCTGATAGGTATTGGATGTAATGCCCATATAGTATCCAACGCTATTAATACAGCTTCGGGAATTTTAAACGTGGATGTTGAAGCAATTTTGCCGAAAATATTTTTATTCTTTAGAAATTACACAGTGAGAACTGAAGCGTTAAAATCGTTTTGTGAAGACGCCGAAATACAACATAAAAAGCTAGTAGGTTATTCTACTACACGTTGGTTGGCACTTGCTAGTGCTACTGAGCGGTTATTGCAAATGTATGAGCCATTGCGATCATATTTTTTAAGCCAAAATGCAATTCCAAAACTTATTAAATCGTTCTTTGAAAATGAAGGAGCGCCAATTTATTTGAAATTTATTCACAATCAATCAGAACTTTTTAAAAGAACTGTGTTAAGGCTTGAAAATAATTTTTTGAGTGCAACCGAAGCGTGCTATATATTAAACGAGTTGAAAGAAGAGTTAACTGATAAACTAGAAAAGCTCTACATACCGCTAATTTTACGAAGCGATATAACTAATTTGGAACATTCTGAACCACATTTTCGGGCAAAATTTATGGCTGATGTTAAAATTTTTTATGAAACGTCTTTTAATTATTTGAGCGAATGGACAAAGCCGTTAGAAGATATGAAGATGCTGTATTGGACGTTGCTGAGAAAACGGATCGATTGGGAAGCTGTTGTATTGTGCTTGGATTCTTTTTCTGGTAAAGTTGACTATAGAATTGATGATGGAAAATTAGTGAATGAAATTAGACAAATCAATATTTATTGTGATGATCAAAAACTGTCAATGTGGAATGAAAAACATATCGAGCATGACCAACGATGGGTTGAAATATTTAATCATTTTGATGCAGAATGCATTACTTATTCGGAAATGTTGAAACTTGTAGAATTCTCTTTTGCTCTACCAGGAACAAACGCATCGGTGGAAAGAGTGTTTTCTCTTATCAATGATATATGGTCATCTGAAAAAACTCAGATTTCTATTAAATGTATTGAAGCTCAAGTCAGCATTAAAATTAATGGAAGGAAATCTTGCACAGAATTTTTAAAAGAAATTGAATCCAATGAAGCACTATTGAAAGAAGTCCATAAGTCATCCAAATATGGACAAGTATAATAAAATATGTGGTGTACGTTTTTCCAAAAAAATGTCATCTTTTAGTTTGAAAATAATCTGGTCACCTTATTTAACATCAACAAAGATACCGTAGCAACATCCCATATATTATTTTAAAAACGTTTTCGAAAGAATTTGCAGCAATTTGAACCAAATTTCTCCACAAATCTTATAAATCTGGTATTTTTCCTTCATGCTGTTGGTCAAGTGTAAATTGGTCAATGTCCAGCAGCCAAATTCTGTAATTGTGAAGCGGTGAAGTGAAAAGTTTTTTAATGAAAAGGTATAGTAGTATTTTTATACCCGCGAATACGAAAATTGGTCGTTGCGCATATTCAGTGTCTCAGATTAAAATATTAAAAAAAACTGTTGGGGCTCCATTGAAATGGACAAAAAACGCATAATGTTAATAAATTACTATTGAAATTCAACCAATTATAATAGAAAACCAAAAACTAGTAAAAATATTAATGATTTTGTAGGTAGTATAACAAAATTTTGATAATTAAAAATAATTATAATAAAAATAACGACGCCTATGTAAACGAATGCCACAACAAACAAATGGTACGAACTAGGAGTAATAATTTAACTAATGTAATTAATTGTTTTCAAAACAAATTTATCCCAAAATAAATAGTACATCTCTGTTTTACTTTTTGTCTCATCTTTTATCTCTTGCTGCGTTCTATCTGTCAAAAATTCATTGGTAAAAAAATTCTACTTATATAAATTTGTTTATTAATTACAAACAAAAATGTTTTATTCACTTATTTTATTTACGACCGGTTTTGATTTTCAAAAAATCATCGACAGGTTAAATTTGCAATTATCAATTCAGTTTTGTTAATACTGGGAATATAGACCTTCTTAGTTTTTTCCCAAAAAAAACGTGACAGTTGTGAATTGTGATCAAGTGATTTTATTTCGAAAACTTTAAATAATTGTTATTTCTTGGAAATCAAGATTGTTTTGTGTTGTGTTTAAGTTGTTTTTACTATAGTTAGTTATTAGTTAGTTTTTACTATACTAGTTTACAAATTTTGAACTTTTTTTGTCTCCCTGAATAAAACCTAACTTTTCTTATGGATTTGGACCTTCTGAACACGAATACAATATTCATTTTTTTTGGTTAGCTCTTGTTTTTGAGATATTCACGAAAAACCAATTTTTTCGGTGATCAAAAATGTTGTTTCGGTTTTTGGATCTCATATTTTACAAAACAAACAAATTAAATATATTAATAAATCAAGTGCATAGTAAGTATGCCAGCAAACATTTTGAGTTATATTTTGTAAAAATCTGTTAAGGATTTTGGAAGTTACAGTCGAAAAAAGTTGAAAAAATACGAAAAATTCACGTTTTTTTGGATACAAAAAGATACAAATATTGGTGCAGTTTGCACCAAGTTATTCAAGTTTTCCCAAAGAAAGTCAAAACTCAAAATTTGGAAAAAAAATTTAACTATAAGAATAATTTAAACTCTGCAACATAATTGATTTATATATATGTTGTTTTCGTATTAGATCTAGCTCCTCCTTCTTCGGGATTATTTTAGGAGTTGAAAAATATCAGTTGGTAGATTATAAAATGTCTTTTTTTGACAAAAGCTGTATTTTATTTGTATATGATTTTTCTCGAAATAGAGATTTTTTTTGTGAAATTTTTTGACATGATCTAGCTCCTCCCACCTCGGACTTATTTTAGGAGTTGGAAAATATCAGTTAGTTGATTATGAAATGTCTTTTTTTTACAAAAGTTGTATTTTATTTTTATATGATTTTTCTCGAAATTTAGATTTTTTTGTGAAGTTTTTCAACATGATCTAGCTCCTCACACCCCCGAACTTATTTAGAGTTGGAAAATATCAGTCAGTAATGAAGATAGGCAGTTCTTATAAATGGGGTATTCTTTTAGCAGTATGTATTATGTTACTTCCACAAATAAAACAAAATGGATTGCCTTAGGATGACCTTACACTTTACTAACAATTTATGTTGCTTAGCTTATAGCTGCCTATCACTATTGATTTATTGATTTTTAAAAACAATACACTATTTAAAATTTATATATGTAATATTTTTTCGTTTTTAATTACTATGTTCACTTGAATGTTTGGAATTAAATTTATCCTCAGAGAGATTATATTTGCAACTAATCATACGACAACTATCTACTTAAAAAGAAATTAAACTAATTAAACAAAAGTTGGCAAAACCGAAAAACTATTAAAAAGGAGAAGAAATTGCTTTCTTAAATTAAACTTAAAATGATCATAAACGTAAGGAGTAACACAAGGTGGGCGGTGATAGTAAAAAATTTACATTATCAAAAAACCAAAAACAGAAAAGAAACAAACCTTACAGGTATTAATAGACATAAATAGGGGCTTAACTTTATGGTGCTTGAACTAACTTAAATAGTTCTGATGTTATGATGTTTTGCCTCTCCTCACAATTGATGATCTTTTGTTTATATTTTTCTATATACGTCTCATATCGATCCAATTCCAAACTTCGAAAACAAAAATGGAAATTATACTTTACTATTTTAAAATAATTCTTTACTGATGTTTGATAACGACTGAACATTTAAAATTATTATTTATGGCACAATAAATTAAGTAAAAAACTATTTTTTCCAAATTTTGAGTTATGACTTTTTTTGGGAAAACTTGAATAACTTGGTGCAACTGCACCAATATTCGTATCTTATAGCTTAAAAGAAAGAAAATTGAAGCTACTATAGGCTCCAAGAACAAAATATAACTCAAAATGTTTGTTGGCATATTTACTATGCACTTGTTTTATTAATATATTTAATTTGTTTGTTTTGTAAAATATGAGACCCAAAAACCGAAACAACATTTTTGATCACCAAAAAATTTGGTTTTTGGTGAATATCTCAAAAACAAGAGCTAACCAAAAAAAATGAATATGATATTCGTGTTCAGGAGGTCCAAATCTATAAGAAAAGTTGGGTTTTATTTCGGTAGATTTTTCTTGTAAACTAGTGTTATTATTGAAGTGAAAATTCTTTAGCGACGTATCTGTTTAAAATTTTTGTTAGGCTATGTGACGAAAAGTATAATTATAGTTATATTTATGTTTGCATACATAATAATAACCTTATTTTTATGGTTTTTACATGTATTTGATCGTGTAACAAGATTTAATATTGTCAAATAGTTCTGTCAATAATGTGAATAATATATTGTGAAGTATATAAAATTGTTTACGGTCTGTTGTTGTATATTGGTGAGTAATTCATACTCATTTGAAAGTTAAAATTTTTATCATACAACAGATATTTTTAATTTTATCTCAACATTTTTATGTAAAATTTCTTTTAACGAAAAATTATTAAAATTCATACTTTTTGATTAAGAATATTAGGTTTCTATATTGAAAAAAGAGCAGCGTTAAATAACAGTGCAATTGTTTTATATATTTGACATTATAAAAAAATTCAATATCCGAACAATATTTACATCTAAAGAAGTTTCACTTCAAACGTGAGCTTATGTGGATGAGGCTCACATATTATCTGTATTAATTTTCATAAAATACCATTAAAATTATTGTTTTTTATTCATGAATTCATAAAAATCATAAAAATTTCTTTTTACGAATTTAAATTGATCGATAATGCAGTTTTTTAAAGTTATGCCTACTGTCTTTTTCCGTTTCGTTCAAATTATTATCATTTCGATATTAACAAGAAAATAATTATTTTTTGACAGGAAGCGCTAAAAATAATAAAATACTGGCTTTCCCATCATTATTTTCCATAATTTCATTCCCGTGAAATAAAATAAGGATAATAAAAACTACTATTTGAGTATGAATTCCTCTTTAAATATGAGTTGACATCTTCATCACAAGAGATTGATTTAAACACAGTTTAAGGCTGCGGGCAATTTACAGTATTTAAATTTATCGATAGTGTAGTTTTTTTAAGGTTATTTCTATTGTCTTTTAGTGTGACGTCAATTGATTCAGGTTATTTGTAGGACATCTCAATATTTTTTTCAGCTTTTAAAATAAACATTTTGGCTGTATTCTAAACCAAAACTTATATGAAACATTTTTTACGAAACTTACTTATTTAAATAAGTAACCTCAGGTGACACCTGAGGTGAGGTAGTAACCTGAGGTGACTCATTTGCAATTTTTTTTCATAAAAAAATCTATTTTGATTTGTCAGTGTCAAAAATTTGTTTGTTTGTTTACTAAATGATTTAAAGGAATAAAACTTCTTTTTCGATGCGTAATAAAATTGATATAATAATTTAAAACTAGGAATCGCCCAGTGGCCGAAATTCAGCCATTGAGAATGAAAATTGTAAAAAGACCTCCCAACAAAACAGCTACAACATATTACTTCAGAGTTTGATTTAATGATATAATTGGTTTTGAACTGTTAAGCAATTAACTTGGAAAAAACAAAATAACCGAACAAAAAAACTCAAAAAAACAAACCTATCACATTTTCCCCTTTTTTCTCAAAAAACCGTCAAGATTAAAAAAAAATATTTTTCGATCTGGTTTTCTTATGTATACAACATTTACAAAATAAGCAAGATCAGAAAAGCTTTATGGTAACATTTTGAACAAACATCTGAACGGTTCGAATTTACTAATAAACAAAACAACACGCCTACCAAAAGAAATGAATCATAAAGAACAACTGAACTAACTGAACGAGCGAGCTAACTGAACAAGTGAACTATTTGAACTATAAGCAAAACACAAAATGATGAAAATCAAAATAAACAAAATTATAAGTTCGTTCGAAAATAATAATATTGCTGCTAAGAAGTAAGAATGAACCTAAAGAATGAAACATAAAATAAAATTTGTGAAATGAAAATGGAACAAAAATTGATTATGAAGATGATTGTGTGTATATTAATTATTAATGATTATGAAAAAAAAAACATTTGTTTGTACATATATGTATTTAAATTGTTTAAATTACTAATAGAATTAATTTCATTTAAGTTTTTCAGATTTAATTTAATTTTTTATGCAATATTTGCTGTGAAAAAAAATTGTTTGTTGTACCTTAGCTAAAACTTTAGTTAAAAATTAACAATTTACTACATGTCAGGACTTAAACATTATATTCCTTATTCTATAGTGCTATTTTGTTTTTAATAATGTTTTTTCCTTAAATCGATATATGGAATGTATGAGGATTTTTTTTATTGAATGTTAATTAGAGGATGAGATATCAGACTGTATGGCTCATTAAAATGAAATTGCAACAAGTTATAAAGGAGAATCCTTTAAGATAAACGGTAGAAAACAAACATATACAGGGTGGCTTAAAATAGTAGATGTACTATAGTATAAGCCCTGTATAGATTTTTAAGCAATGATTTATTAATTTTTTTAAATAAATTACATTAGTATTTTACAGTGTATTAGTAAATTCCATGAGCAATATTTTTTGTTTAAACGGATGAGGCTTTCTTCTTTATTTCGCTACTCACCATCTTTACAAAAAGTTTTGAATACCCTTCGCAACTTTTATTTATGGGAACTTTTAGTTATGGGGGCTGTTGCTTGTTAATAAGGATGTGGTTCTTGACCTATTAACGAGGCATTTTTATTATTATTTTTGACTGAAATATTTAATTTTTTTGCAAGTGACCGATTGAACGAAGACCGATGGTTTTAAATCGGTCAGTGCAAATGAACGATCCGGTCTGAACGGATCGCTAATTTAGCTGAGGTTACCCACTCACTAATTCAAATTTATTGCTATTTTCAATATTTTTATTTTTATTTTATTTCAGTGTATGCTGTGGAGTTGGTATCTAGCTGATGATTCACAATTTTATATAATTGGTGCAGTTATACTTATAATAGCCGTGCGTCATTTTAAAATTGCAACTGCTACAACAGCTGCTTTCATGGTTTTATCATGGGGACTTACGGCGTTTATTGCATTCCGAAATAATCATATGCCACATGCAGATGATCCCTTAGCATTATTTGACAAAATTTATGATAAGCCATGGACCAGATTCGGTCCATATTTAATAGGAATGATAGTTGGTTGGATTTTGTTTAAAACTAATTGCAAAATTCATATGAACCGGTTAACTGTTATAATTGGATGGACATTATCAACACTTTGCAGTTTATATCTAGTTTATGGGCTTTATAACGCTGAATTATCTAGACTAGCAGCAGCCGCTTACAGTTCACTAAGTCATACAGCCTGGGCATTAAGTTTGGCTTGGATTATAATTGCTTGCTCTACAGGCTATGGGGGATATGTAAATACAATTTTATCAGCAGGAATTGTATACCCATTCTCACGAATTACATATTGCGCATACTTAGTTCATCCATTAGTTATTCGTATAATGGCTTTGAATTCAGACGCACCACTACATCTAGGTGTGGATTCAATATTCGTAATATTTTTTGGTCAAGCAGTTCTATCATTTGCATTCGCATTTTTAGTTTCTGTTGCATTTGAAGCTCCAGTAGTTACAATGTTAAAAATACTTTCACCAAATAGAAAGAAAAGAGTGTAATAGAAATACAAACCGAATTTTTAGATATATTTGTTTAGTTCTAGTTATAATTATTTAGGTTATTCAATTTGGTTTTATTCTGTAAATAAACTACAAAAAGTAGAATTAAGTCCTGTAATATTATCATTGTTAAATTACATTTCTAGCTGGCTCATTTTTTCTATTTCATTTATTTGTTTTTTCGTTTTAATTTATTAGCATTTTAAGAATGTACGTACTTTATATTTATAATTAAATGATCATTAATTTTACAAATTTAATGTGATATACTGTAGTTTATCTTTATAATATATCATCTGACCATAAGAAGTTAACCCTACTGGCAAAATCATAGCACTAATTCTAGGTCGCTCCAACTGTAACCAACTATAGTTTAGATGAAAAGCCGATAGTGAATTGGCTTGCACTGAGATTTGTTTAATAAGTTTGTCCAAAGTTGTCAAATGCATCCAATGGACGAAATATTATCCATACTTCCTTAAAAATCGTGTAATATTATTCAATAATACAAGTGCTCCTCATAATTTTAATTCTGAACGTAAGTACGAAGATATGTAAGTGCTTATTAATTCAATAATATTACTGCAAACCAATAACATGTGCAACTGCTTATTTATAATAATGTGCATGATACTTTACTATCAACAAAAACTCGTAACACGTAGATCTCAATTGTCAATCAATGATATTTTTTAGTTAAGGATTATAAATGTCTATTAGAACATATTTAAAAATAAATACCGTGTTTGCATAAGCAAATTGTGTTGAGTTAATTTTTAGAGGTATTTGACTTACTTTTTGATTAGTGAAGTTAACATAACAAGAAAAAGAAGACCTACATTGAGACCTAAAGATAGAGTTCGTGAATGATGCGTCTTTGCAAACATGAAAATATTGAAACACGCCAGCTAATAGATGTGTCCGCTGCTGAAAGAAGGTTCAGAAGATTGAAGTCACTAGAATTGATCTTAAAATCAAAAGCATGCTTAACATGTAAATTTGACTAAACAAACAAATCTCAATAAATGTGTTATAAGTATGATATGTAAATTAAAGATGAGTATAACTCATTTGTTTTATGATTTTAATAAAAATAATAAGGCGACGCTGATGCATAGGCTAACTTTACCACAGCTCTGGAAACAAAATGTTCTGGATATATAGTTAGCTAATTTTCATAAAATACTTTAATTAATGGCAAACCAATGTTACAGTTTTCGCGTAGTTCTAATTATAATAACATTAAAGAAAGCTGTAGTATCCAAACAAACATGAATTCTGTTGTACGAGAAAAAGTAAACAAATTTTTTCCGGCAGTTGGGATGCATAACTGTTATTAACCGTACTAAATGTTTATGTACCAATTTTTATCTAATTCGATTATCAGGCACATATGTTATTAAGCTTTCAAAAAACAGGTGCTCGTGGGACCCCCTACCACTTTGGCCAATATCACTCAAAAACTAATCAGCTCCCTGCCATACATAGTGCATGTTTTTCCAAAGTGTCACTAAAATTCATTCACGAACGAATGTTGGATGCCCCAAACAAACAATAAAAAAAAACCACCTGTTGTATGGTGGACGGGGGTGTACCTCAAAAGCTGATAAAATCTTTTTCATGTTACTTGAAAGCTTTTACCAACGTTTCATGAAAATCGAAGGGTAATTGTAGGCTACAGTAGGGATAAACACCTGAAAGAAAACTTTTTAACTGGAAGTGACAGAAGCTGGTATGCAGAAATATTGGAAACAGTACTAAAACCTTTTACACCAAATTTCAATAAAATCGAAATCCGGGATTAGAAGCTATTGAAGATTTAAACTTAGAAGTGTTCGGGAGACTCCTCGCTATTTTTTCCAGTTTTTAAATGAATCCAGATCTTCCATTTTCAAGAGAACCTGGATCATTTGCCAAAGTTTCATCAAGATCCTATGCATACACCAAAATTTGTGTTGGCTATTTAGATAGAGGATGGTACAAAACAAAAGTGAAAACCAAATTTGGGGTTCTGTAAGATTTTTTTTTCTCGATAGATTGCATTAAAAATCTAAATAAAATCTAATTTACAATCTAAAAAATAAATGCCACATTCAAAAATAAAAAAAAAATGTCGGTTGCATTTCTACCTCCAACAAATAACGCATCGTTACAGCATTATAAAAAAGTGTATTTACAAGTGCCAATTATGGTTGGAGAGAAAAATTGCCACCACGAATGGGAACGGGAATTGGATGAATGGAGAAAAAACACAATTCCAAACCTCTGTCACAGACATTGGCGTAACTAGGAAATTGTTCTAGGGTGGATCTGACCCCGCAAAAAAACAAATTAATATTTCTCATATATTTAATTTAATTTTAATTTTCGATTACTTTTTTTTATAAATTCTTCCAGTATTTGATGCTTATCAATTTTTTTTTCACTAGATCGTTTTCAATGTGAAGTAGTGCTATATTTGAAAATCTTTGCTGCGACATTGTGTTTCGTAGCCAAGTTTTTACTCGCCGCATTGCTGAGAAGCTCCTCTCGCATTCGGCTGAGCTTACTGGAAGACTAATAGCTATTTGTAGCAGAAATATTCATCAATGTATTCGGAAAAAATTCTTTTTTAACCTCTTTCTTTAAAGTCTCTATGTTAATGATTTGATTGTTTGATTTATAGTCCAGTAACTTTATACATTACCGTATGCGTCAAATCCGGTAGTTCTGATTTTTTGCAGACTTGTTTATGATGTTGGCCTAATGAATAACCCAAGTTTGTGACCTCGAGCGCCGAACGCAACTTCGTCAAAAATCGCAAAAACCGCGAAAAAATCGTTATTTTTTCAAGTTTTGGCGATTATAACCCTAAAGGACTAGTTTTTTCTTTAACCTTTTTTTGGGCCGTTTTTAAAGTAGACTAAATTTGCTACAATATGATACTAGCACTGTCTCTGCAGACCCACTAGTTTCCGAGATTAAGCCTTTCAAAGTTTATCATTTTTTTCGAACTTCGCAATTTTTTGCATTTTTCTAAATGAACTTTGACCCTGAATATACTATCGAAGCCCTGTATTTTTATGATGGGATGTTAAAAAAGAAAATGAGAAGTGTGATAATGTGCACAGGTATGTTGAACTCTCGATACTTTTCCAAAATCATCCTTATCGAGAGAAGTGCATCGGTAGTACCTCGGCCCCGCCGGAAACCACACTGATATTCTCCAAACAGTTGTTCAGCAAAAGGAAGTAAATGATTAAATTAACAATTAAATCAATATTTATAAATTGTATGCATTTGTTACAAAAAATGGTGTGTATAACTAGTGCGAATGCGTTTTCCAAACGCGAGTTATTGCAGCACTCCCTACGGTCATGCTGAAAACTAACTCTTGTTTGGAAAACACATTCGCACTAGTAATACAATCTACTATTTCTCATTGGCCACCACACATGTATTTATTAATACAATTATTAGGACAGGGATGTACAAAACATTACAAAGGTATAAATTGCAAAAAATGGCGAAGTTCGAAAAAAGTGATAAACTTTGAAAGGCTTAATCTCGGAAACTATTGGGTCTGCAGAGACAGTTTTGGTATCATATTGTAGCAAATTTAGTCTACTTTAAAAACATCCAAAAAAGTTTTAAAGAAAAAACTAGTCCTTTAGGGTTATAATCGCCAAAATTTGAAAAAAAAAATAACGATTTTTTCGCGGTTTTTTCGATTTTTGACAAAGTTGCGTTCAGCGCTCGAGGTCACAAACTTGGATTATTCATTAGGCCAACATCATAAATAAGTCTGCAAAAAATCAGAACTACCGGATTTGACGCATACTATGAGAACTACCGGATTAGACCCATACTCTCAGGCGACAAAGTTACTGGACTACATCAAAAAATTAAATTAATTTAGCCCTCTTGGAAGGTTCCGCTTGAGGTTCGTCCGTATCTGGATCGACGTATTAGGATGGCATATTCCCATCAGGGGATGGTGATGAATCGTCGACGTCGTGTGCCAACAAGTCATCCTCCATTTCGACATCGGAGAGATCGTCACCTCCTGAGATATCTGCTACTGCAACTACAAAAATGATCAGGTACAGTTACATAATCTTCTTTTCTCATCGGCTACCGTACACATATATCTATTAATACAATTATTAGGACAGGGATGTAGAAAAGTCTACAAAGGTATATTGCAAGCAATTGCGAAGTTCGAAAAAAGTGATAAACTTTGAAAGGCTTAATCTCGGAAACTGGTGGGTCTGCAGAGACAGTTCTAGTATCATATTGTAGCAAATTTACTCTACTTTAAAAACGGCCTAAGAAAGGTTAAAGAAAAAACTAGCCCTTTAGGGTTATAATCGCCAAAATTTGAAAAAATAACGGTTTTTTCGCGGTTTTTGCGATTTTTGACGAAGTTGCGTTCGGCGCTCGAGGTCACAAACTTGGGTTATTCATTAGGCCAACATCATAAACAAGTCTGCAAAAAATCAGAACTACCGGATTTGACGCATACTACCCCATACACTCAGGCGACAAAGTTACTGGACTATTAATACAATTACTTAAACTAATTTCTCAGCTTGTAATGAATTAATATCAATCGCACCTTCTTTTTGATAATGATTTATAAAAGGTTCCGCTTTGCTAAAATTCAAATTTAAAAAACTATCTATGGCTTCAGCTAGGCGGAAGATTTTCAAATCTATTTTTAAAATTGGAAATCACGCTGTCCATAAGTGGTAAATATATATTTATTTTCCAATAATCTTTTTGTTAGTATTTGTTGTTGAATTTATTTCACTATTCTTGCCAAGAGTTGATTCAAAATAGAATGAATCTAATTTGCTTGGTTCTCGTCGTCTTTTAGAATTGAGATCTAAATTCTGGTTTTCTGAAAATTGATTTATATCATTCCACAGTTTGTCAAACGTGTTTCTTTCTGCCTCAAAAGTTGTTATTGTACCTGTTAATTGGAACAAAGTTATAATTATTTACCACAACTATAAAATGTAGATTCAAACTATACAATTTCGTTTGTTATATCAAATATTTCAATTTTTCTAGAGTCCTTATAGACCAGGGTCGATAATTTTTGTAAACAAAAAAAATAATAGTAGGATCAAACCCATTAGAAAAAGAAGGAGAATATTATAAAAATGAAAGGAAAAATAATTTACGGGCGATCTGAGGTCGGGAAGGGGAAGGGGTGAGTTTTTAAGGGTAAAAAACGGTTTATCTCGATTTCCAGCAAAACTAAAAGTCCTATGGGAAAAATTTGAATGGCAAAGTTGTAGGTAATAAAAAGATCTAAAACTTTGATACAAACACTTTTTTCACATAACCTCAAAATTTATGTGAAAAATTCAAAAAACCAAGGTTTTGGTTTTTTATTCTTATCTTTTACAAAAAATTTTTTTTTTTCACGAAATTTGGTGAAAACTTACCTTTTTATGTCCCAAATACGCTGTAATTTATTTGATTTGAAATATTTATTTTTTCACCTTATTTTGAATTAATATCGAAAAAGCACCCTAATTTTCAATCGAAAATTCACCCGTCAAAATATCAGCTTTTTTCAAAAAGTTGGTATGCTTTCTGTTCGTTGAAATCTCTATTTTCCGATGATGAAAAAAAAACATATTACTATAGTAAATCTTCTCAGAAAATGTAAAAAATGAAATGAATTTTCGATTGAAAATTAGGATGCTTTTTCGATGTTAATTCAAAATAAGGTGAAAAATAAATATTTCAAATCAACTACAGCGTATTTGGGACATAAAAAGGTAAGTTTTCACCACATTTCGTGAAAAAATTTTTTTTTGTAAAAGATAAAAATAAAAAACCCAAAAACTTGGTTTTTTGAATCGAAAATTCAATTCATTTTTTGCATTTTCTGAGAAGATTTACTACAGTAATAAATTATTTTTTTTCACCATCGGAAAGTAAAAATTTTAAAGAACAGAAAGCATACCAACTTTTTGAAAAAAGCTGATATTTTGACGGGTGAATTTTCGATTGAAAATTAGGGTACTTTTTCGATATTAATTCAAAATAAGGTGAAAAAATAAATATTTCAAATCAAATAAATTACAGCGTATTTGGGACATAAAAAGGTAAGTTTTCACCAAATTTCGTGAAAAAAAAAAAATTTTTGTAAAAGATAAAAATAAAAAACCAAAAACTTGGTTTTTTGAATTTTTCACATAAATTTTGAAGTGATGTGAAAAAAGTGCCTAAATCAAAGTTTTACATCTTTTTATTACCTACAACTTTGCCATTCAAATTTTTTCCATGGGACTTTTAGTTTTGCCGGAAATCGAGTTAAACCGTTTTTTACCCTTAAAAACTCACCCCTTCCCCTTCCCGACCTCAGATCGCCCGTAAATTATTTTTCCTTTCATTATTATAATATTCTCCTCCTTTTCTAATGGGTTTCATCCTACTGTTATTTTTTTTCACTTTTTATTATTTTTAATGGCTTCTACCCTGGTCTATTAATGTAAATATAATTTTAAGTTAAACATATAGCATAACTGGGTTGAAGAAATTCAAACTATTCCGTTGAATAAACGAAATAAAAATAACATACTCAACTACATGTTTGCAACACTGTATTTTACAAAAGATATAGCTTTTCAATTAATCAAAGCATGGGAAGCTATAGCTATATAGCTTCAGGATGTGTGTCCTTAATTTTTGCTTGGAGGCCTGCGTTTTTACCTGACATAACATGAGCACCATCGTATGATTGTCCAATAATGGGCACTCCAGAAAGAGACATCCCATCTAAATATTCAAAATTAATTGTTCCAACTTTTCTGCATTCCGAGATAGTGAGCAATTCAAAAAACCAATAAACCTTTCTTCCACTTCCAGACCATTCACGTATCTAATAGTTAACGACAGTTGCTCCTCCTTGCAACATCTGGCTTCGTCTCTCATTAAAGAATAAAACCCACATTCATGTACTTCATCAATTATTTTTTGAAGAGTTAGTTTTGCCATAATTTCTATCAGCTCGTTTTGAATTTTAGGACTGCAATATAAGCTGTATGGTTCTCTAAGTGTTCAAAGAAGTTACTATCATACCTTGTAAAAATATCGCAAATTTCTAAAAAATTTCCTCGGTTTGAGGATTTGAAGTCTTCGCGATGTCCTCTTAAAGGTATACCTTGACGAAGAAAACATAACATAATATCAATAACCTTCGTCAGATAATCTCTGTTTGATGAAACCTCTGCTTCATGTTGTTTAATCAGTTTTTTTTGGACATTCCCTGTCAATAAAGTTTGTTTGTATAATATGAAACTTTTATTACAATCAATATGTGTTAATGAGTGCTCATGTTTTTTCAGTGCATCTGTAATTTTTTTCCAATTATTATATCCGCTCTGAACAAAACTATCACGCTGAATACGGAAAGTTCCTTTCAAGAAATGTCTACAAATAAAACAATATGCCTTATTTTCTGTTTCACTATATTCAAGCCAATTGTTTGCATCGTAATATTTGGAAGAAAATAATCGTAACCTCTGTCCAAATTGAGACTTAGGAAAATTTAAAAGAGGTCGTGATGGCCCAATATTAAGCGGTCCCAGATCGTGTGGCTTTTTATCAATGTATTGCAACTTATCTTCTTTCGTTGAGATATCCATTGATGACATTTGCAGATTTGTAGGACTTTCCACTACACATATTAAATCTATACAATTGCTTTCAACATCAAGTATTTTTTCCACTCCATCAATTTGCGAAATAGGCAACGAATCATTAGTTTCGTTATTGTAGATAGGGTTAGGGCTAGGATATATTTTTTTTTTTAAATGTTCTTATGTCTTGGAACTTCTCCATTTTAAACTAAACAGAAAAAGCGAATAATTGTCTTAAAAAAATTGCCAATTGCTTAAGTATTACAAAAATTAGAAAATATTAACCATTTTTTTATGATACTTATAACAGAATCACAATAAAATAACCCTTTACTTATTTATTTGGCTATTTACCTGTTGAGTGCTGTAATAATCTGTATATGTTAAATATTGAACTGGGTTAAATATTATTAATATTTATAGATCCAAAGAGTGAGTTTTAAAGTATACGTAAATAATAATTGGTCATTGCACAGAAGTGATAATCAATAAGTTTAGGCTTTTTGAACTCAAATTACTATTTATTAAAGAAAGCAGTTCATTAATGTCACCAGATTGATTTTGTTACATTTTCAATAATTCTTTATTTTCACAATTATTTAATTCTTTTTTTTTTTTTTTTTTGTATTAATTAATCAATGAATAATTAATATTTTAATATTAAACTTAGTTCACGATAAACTTCGGTTTAAAAAGGAATTCCTTATGTGATACTACACTGTATAAATAAATAAATAAATAAATAAAAAATAAATAAAATCGAGTTACAAGTGCTCAAGCTACAAACTGACAAAATTTAAATTTTTTACTAATTCGATTAGGTTCGATTGTTATATTAAAATTTTGCATCAAAGTAAATTTAGCACCAACATTTTCTTTTCCTACTGCGCATGTTAGCATTGTTATTGACCTAAAACACAACCATTAACCTGTTCAATACCAAGATCTCTAAATGGGGATTAAAATATAGATATTGTTACGTTTTTCTAACCTTACTTCGAATTGGCCTAACTCACAATTCGGTCAACGCAATTCCCAATCGCTTCCTGAGTTCGATCACTGATTAGTAAGCACAAACACCAGGTTTTATTAAGTATTCAACACCTTAATTGTCCTCCACAACAACAGGAAAACAATACAGCAAACACTATTCCTAGCTAGAATATTCTTTCAACAGCTTCAGAAACTCCAACGGTTTATTGTAGAAATTTCCAGTAACACAACGTTTAAAATAATACACAAAATATTTCTTCTCAATAAAACTTAAAACTTTATTCACAAAAACTAATTTAAATATCACATTTGCAATTTTCACTTCACTATCGCAAGTTTAAAATAAAAGTAATTTTTTTTTTTTTAATAAAATGTGTTGTGTAATAGGGTTTAGAATATGTGTCACAACAACACATAAATACCTTTTAAGACCTAGGTCTAGACCTGGGTCCCACAACAACTGGCGTTCTAAGGTGTAGAATAACGCTTTTTTTAAACATCTGTGGGTTGAAGCCACCTGAGACTAAGTGTTCCGGCAAACTATTCCATTTGTACGCAGCTCGGACAAAGAAGTCTCTCTGCGATCTGCCAGTATGACAGCGTGGGATCTTTACCGTTTCACCGGTTGCGGCAGCCGATGGCCGAGTGGAACGGGGGTAAGAATAAGTTTGAGGCATGATGCCGCTGATTTCATCTGAGCACTGCTGATGACGATATTTGTAAAAAACAACGAGGTCAGCAACAGTGCGACGATGTTGTAGGGAACCAAGTTTTGATGTCAAAGTTCGATCACCCACAATTCGTATAGCTCGCTTTTGAACAGAGTCCAAGAGGGCCAAGATGAAAACAGAGGCAGCACCCCATACTTGACAGCAGTACTCCATACAGGGACAAATATAGGACTTATAAACATGGAGCAATTGGTATGGAGTGAAAAATTTTTTGCATCTATTTAGGAGGCCGAGTTTTTTAGACGCGCTTTTTGCCATCGCCATTACATGATCGTTCCAGAGTAGGTCATTTGAAACTGTGACACCCAATAAACGAATGTTTTTACATTCACCTATTGGTTCATCACACATACTAAATAAAATATCTTTGGGGAACTCGGTCTTTAATCTGGAAACAATCAACAGCTGTGTTTTGGTAGAGTTGAAATTGACCAGGTTTTGGTCACCCCAGTCGGCGACTTTATTCAGGTCTTTGTTCACGTTTATGGCAGTGTCTCTCCGGGCGGGATTAATTCGTTCGTGCATTTTACCTTTTTACCGAGTACTATCATCTGCAAAACTATTTATTGGGTTGCTGGTGATTTTCAACAATTCGTTGATATAAATCAAAAATAGGGTTGGGGACAATACTGAGCCTTGGGGTACACCAGCGTTAATTAGTTTAGACTCAAAAGAAAATCCGTCTAAAGTTACCGAAATGTATCGGTTGGATAGAAAATTTTGAATCAGCTTCACAACATTGGGATGAAAACCGTACGCAACGAGCTTGTTGATTAAGTTGGCATGCCAGACTCGATCGAATGCCTTGGAGATGTCTAAAGCGATAACGTATGTTTCACCACCTTTATCAAGTATGCTGTTCCAACTATGCGCTACATAGTTTAATAGATCGGTAGTTGATCTTTTGTTTCGAAAACCGTATTGGCTGTCGGATATTAAATGATTTTCTTCCAGAAATTTTGAAATATGTGTATTAATATAATGCTCGTAGACTTTGGATAGGACCGATAGTAAAGCTATTTTCCTATAATTTGAGATATCGGATTTTGGTCCCTTTTTGGGGACGGGCTGGACATTTGCCAACTTCCAGCACGAGGGAAATATACCAGATTTGTAGGATTGGTAGAATATTTTAGTTAAAGTTGGTGCAAGTTCTTTGGAAAAGGTTTTTAAAATAATGGGTTTTTAAAATAATTAAAAACTACAAGAGGTAATTTCCTTATATACATTCTGCTTAATCTCTAGAAATTTCGCGGTCACTTTTTAGAAACCTTGAGAAAATATTAGAATATTCGATTATTTTACGTTACGTTGATTTGATTCATAAAATTTGTTTTATGTAGACCCTAATTCTAAGAAGAAGACAACAACAACAATATTCATTTCATTAATTTTTTGTTGTGTTTTGTTGATTTTAGTTTCCTAGAAGTGACCGTAATCGTCTAGATCTTTCTGTACTCGTAACATTACCCTCCACTTAAGCCTGTTCGTCCCGAACAGGATCTATATTTCTCCTCCAATTGTTGAATCCAAACATTTTTTTTTCTTTTTCTATTTCCCAGGCTATTTAGAACTACTTCCGGTCCCTTTCTAAGTCCTTGGCCATTACTTTGTTCTATGTCAGCGCACCGTGATGAGTATGGATTCTCATTATCTCTTAAGTGCTCCTTATCTCTTCCCTTTGAGTGTTTCACACTGCCATGTCCCTGAACCATTCTCATTTTCAGCTGCGATTCGTTTCCATTTGAAGCTATTTCAACCACTTCATTTACATTGCTCACTTCGTACTGGACCTGAACTTGTTTCGTTTTTAACTTTCGGCGTTTGTTCAAATGTTTGCGTCGGTTAACGTTTCTTTCCGTCATCTGTTTGGATGATGGTTCTGGATTTTCATCTGCACTGCATAGTTGCTCATCGCTGTAAATATCTTTTGACTCTGCCTTATTCACAAGTAGTGGCATCTGAACATTATTAACCTTTAGGATCCCACATCCAAAATAGAAGACTAATCCCATCGCTTTTATGAAGTCCATCCCTAAAATGACTTCATCCATAATGTCTGCCACTAGCACCTCTTGTTGATAGCAGTTATTTCCCAATTTTATTTCAGCGATTCTTTTACCTTCTATTTCAGCGCATTCTCCAGTTACGGTTTGGAGTTTCAATCCATCTGATGGTTCCAAAAAAACCGTCAATTAAACCTTTGCGAACGAATGTTCGAGCTGAACCTGTATCCAGTGTCATGAAGCAACCTTTACCTTCAAGTTGTCCGTTGATACCCAATCTTCCAGCATTTACCGCAATTCTTGAAATTGGAATGTAGGCAACATTCTCCTCACTTCTTGGCTTTGCAGTTGCACCTTCAACGGACTTCCGTTGAATAGGAGACGAAGATCTTTCACGCTTCCTATTCCAGCAGTCCTGTTAGATATGTCCCGATTTCGTACATATCCAGCACAGGAGTTTTCTACTGCTGTTCCTGAACCCTACGTGCTCCGTTTCTTCGGCTCCTCTGTTCTTCATAGAAGACGCGAATCTCTCTGCTTCCCCATTTTTCTTGCACTGCCGTGCCATGTGACCCTCTTCGTCACATACCCAGCATCTCATGTCGCTTCTATCTCTGTGTGCCAAAACTTCCCCTTTGATGTTCCCCTCTACATTCCTTTTTCTGCATCCACCAGATGGCATACACATCTTCTGTACCATCTCATATTGCATTGCGTATGCGACAGTTTCATGGAAAGTCGCCTTAGGTGTAGTCATTACTTTGATCCTGGTTTCTGGATCTCGGAGACCATCTGTAAAAGCCTCGATCTTCATTTGCTCCATAAAATACGGTGGAGTATTCGAGTGTGCCAAATGTACAAGCCGTTCTACTGCCGAAGAATAGTCCTGAAGGCTTTCTCCATTCCGTTGCAAGCGACCCTTTAACTCGATCCGGTATAGCTCCTTTTTGTGGTCGCTGCCATATTTTTGTTCCAACGCATTCATCACTTCAGCGTAACTTTTGCGATCGTTTTCTGGTACTGCCTGTAATGCTTCAGCTGCTTCCCCTTTAAGTGCAACTATCAATGCAGCAAGACGATTTTCGGCGTTCCAAACATTTTGATCTGCCGCCGTTTCAAACTGGAATTTGAAGATTCCGAACGATGTTGTTCCATCGTATGATGGTGGTTTTAATTTGATGTTTGCTACTTGATGTACCACCTGTGAAGTAACTTTAGTCGTCTCAACATCCTGCAACTGTTTTTCGAAATCATCAACTTTGGAAAGTACCTTTTTGTTTTCGTCAAGCACTTTCTGTTCTAATTCTTGGATATCGTTTTGAATCGTCTCGACTTTTCCATCGAATGCCGTTGACATTTGTTGAAGTTTCTCATCCATAATTTGTTTGACTTCATCGCGACTCATAGCAATGTTTGTGTTTATTGCTTCTAACTGTTGATTGATGTTACTGATTTCTTCTTTATTTGCAGCCAATTGTTGATTGATGTTGCTGCTTTGTTGATCAAATTTTTGATTCATATTCAAATTCATCTGTTGCATCATAGCCATTAACTGCGTAAAATCACAATTTGCAGGTGGCAATGAGGTTGTTTTTTCCGCAACAGAACTTTTCTCTTCATCAACTGCTACTGAATCAGCATTTGTACTAATCACTCCAAACTGGTAACTTTCCACAACTACTCCACTAGCTTCCATAGCTGCTCGAAGCCGTATCGTCAATTCAGTTTTGTTGCCGGTTGTTGCCAATCCACGTTGTTCTAGTTCTTTCTTTAAATCACTTAATAAAACCATTATTAACAGCTAACTAATCCCGCCGCTGTCACCAATGTTACGTTTTTCTAACCTAACTTCGAATTGGCCTAACTCACAATTCGGTCAACGCAATTCCCAATCGCTTCCTGAGTTCGATCACTGATTAGTAAGCACAAACACCAGGTTTATTAAGTATTCAACACCTTAATTGTTCTCCACAACAACAGGAAAACAATACAGCAAACAATATTCCTAACTAGAATATTTTTTCAACAGCTTCAGAAACTCCAACGGTTTATTGTAGAAATTTCCACTAACACAACGTTTAAAATAATACACAAAATATTTCTTCTCAATAAAACTTAAAACTTTATTCACAAAAACTAATTTAAATATCACTTTTACAATTTTCACTTCACTATCGCAGGTTTAAAATAAAACTAATTAAAAACTACAAGAGGTAATTTCCTTATATACATTCTGCTTAATCTCTAGAAATTTCGCGGTCACTTTTTAGAAACCTTGAGAAAATATTAGAATATTCGATTATTTTACGTTACGTTGGTTTGATTCATAAAATTTGTTTTATGTAGACCCTAATTCTAAGAAGAAGACAACAACAACAATATTCATTTCATTAATTTGTTTGTTGTGTTTTGTTGATTTTATTTTCCTAGAAGTGACCGTAATCGTCTAGATCTTTCTGTACTCGTAACAATATGAATCGTTGTTATTAACACCAAAAATATCAAAATAAAAGTTTGGGTGTTAATGGGTTAATAAAGGACAGCTAAATTGTTAAGGCAAAATTCAGATGAAATTCTTCCTTTTTTACAATCGGTTTTATGATGTGTATATTTTAAAGATTTTAATCTCATTTAAAATGTGTAATATATTACAATAAGTTACAGCCATTGATACAGTTTAATTCGCTTATAACGACATCGAAAATGTCATTAAAATCAGTCGTTACAAGTTACAACCAAATGTCGTAATCAATATGCGAAGTGTTTATCACGCGAATTTATTAAACACAGAACCGCAGAATACAGATAAAGACATAACTATAAAATAAAAATGTAATGTAGGCACATATATATGAATGTTTCTTAAGGATCCGGAACTACTCTACATAATTCGTACACTCAAAAAAATAATTAATATAGGTTTAAAGAAAATATTATATTAGAATTATGTTACAGAAGTTACATTGTTTATAAATGAAGTTTCATGGCTTTTATGATTTTATTCTCTTCCATTTAATTATATCAGCTTTATTTGTATGTTTTTTCGATAATAATAGTATGTATTATTGTATTGTTTTCTAACCTATAGCCTAATGAACTTAACCTATTGTCTAATGAAAATTTTCCTATAAAAAAATTTTCATTATTCAATTGGTATGATTCCAATTGGTCAAATTGTTTTGATTTCATTAAAATTATTTTCAAATTATAATCAAAATTGCTTTGATAAGTTTTGTTCAAAAATCAAATTTTAATTTAAATTCTCTTATTTCGTTTAGTTAAACTTGGTTGATTGTATGGGAAGGGCGGTTTTTATCATCAGGGTTTTCTTATTAAGAAATTTGATTCATCAATTAAAACAATAAAGATTTATTGTTTTAATTGAAAAAAATGTTTTTATATTTATACACAATTCTTTGTCAAAGAATAAAGTATTGTAATCGATTCGTGTTTAATGAATTTTATTCTCTCGCAAATTAAAATTCTCGCTCGTGCCTCGCTCAAATTTTAAACTTTTGCTTGAGAATTTTTTTTTTTTTTTTTTTTTTTTTTTTTTTTTATTCAAAGTTAGGCATGTTTAGTGTTAATTATAATAAATTATAAATTAACGTCTCTGAATATCCGAAGATACCATGCCAACTAGGGATAAGAATGGAATGCAAATTAGGATTCTCTGAGAAATTTATGAACGTTAACTTTAAAGCCTTGAGGATTAAATTCATCAGGGAAAACCCAGGAAGGTAAGGCATTCCAAAGATGAGAGACTCTGTTGAAAAAGTCACGCTGGAAAGCTACAGTTCTACACCTAATTATTTGAACTGTAAAGGGATGCGCTGCTACGTTTGCTCTGGTGTGACGCGAAAGGTTTGCTGATTTAGGTAAAATCGATTTGATCTCTTCAGAAGCTCGTTCATCCATAATATATTTATAAAATATAGTCAAATCAGCAACATTTCTTCTGTGCTGCAAGGAATCAAGACCGTTAGTAAGACTTGGGTTACCAATGAGTTTAATAGCTCTACGCTGTACAGAATCAAGGCAGTTGAGCCTACTCAAGTAAGCTCCACCCCATATGTGAGAACAGTATTCCATGCAGGGACGTATAAAAGATTTATAAACTAAAAGAAGTTGTTCGCTATCGAAAAACTTACGACATCGCCCCAAAAAACCTAACTTTTGAACAGCATTCTTAGCCAGATTAAAAATATGAGAATTCCACTTCATATTATTTTCAATCTCAACTCCTAGAAGTCTGACAGACTCATTCTCTAAAAGATTTTTGGGGCCAAACGTTAATGGAAAAAGATTGGGTGTCGTTATCCTAGAAAAATGACAAACCTGTGTTTTGCTTGTATTGAATTCAACACTGTTAGCAATACCCCAATCCATAATTGTTTTAAGATCAGTGTTAAGGGAATCTATCAATTTTGACCTACACTCACTAAGCGCTAAGGGTGTATATAATTTAGGTGCTTCATGAAGCGCATGAAGCGTGCTATCATCAGCAAAACTATGTATAGGATGAACCGTTGAGTCCAACAAATCATTAATATAGATAAGAAAAAGAGTTGGTGACAAAGCGGAACCCTGAGGAACTCCTGCATTAGTTGAAAAAGTATTCGATGATACACCGTCAACATTGACCCGAAATTTTCGATCAGATATAAAGCTCTGTGTCCAAGATATAAGCTGCTCGTCTAAACCATAGGATCTCAATTTGCATATTAGGTTGTTATGCCAAACTTTGTCAAATGCCTTGGAAATATCAAGAGCAACACCGAATGTTTCTCCAAAGTTTTCAAGCGACTTGTTCCAGATATGAGTGACAAAAGACAGCAAATCTCCCGTCGCTCTTCCTTTTCGAAATCCATATTGTCTCTCATTAATTAATTTGGAAGACTCTAAGAAGCTCATTAAATTAAAATTGACATATTTTTCAAAAATTTTAGCAACTACCGATAAAATTGAAATGGGTCTGTAATTCGTAGGATCAGTCTTACTGCCCTTTTTTGGAACTGGCTGTACACTAGCCATTTTCCAAATTTCAGGAAAAATTCCTTTCTTATATGACAAATAAAAGATTTTAGTGAGGATTGGTGCTAGCTCCCTAGCAAATGTTTTAAGTATAATCGGAGGAATAAAATCAGGGCCTGTTGCCTTGTTAGTATTGATTTTCAAAAGCATGAGAATAAACTACTTCATTATTCACTCATTGATTAAACTACTATTTTATTATTTTAAAGAAATTTTTAAACTCATTTTTATTATACCTAACATAAATTTTAAATATTGAAATTCTTAAAAAGAATGTCACATTTTTTAATTAAATTTGTCATTACCATTCGTAATATTTACGAAATAAATTTCATTGAACATAACTATATTTTCAAAATCAGTTTTTCTTAAATTTAAATCACATTTTCATAAATTGTATCACTAAACTAAATAAATAACATAAAATCTACGACAAAATTTCATAAATTTTAAGTCTTTAATATTGCATTAAATTTATGAAATAAAATCCTACAAATAAAATCAATTCTACGTTAATTCTATAATTCTGACGTTTATAATTATTGTCAATTAATTAATCATAGCAAACATAAAAACATACTATTTGTGATTGATAGTTAAACTAATAGACCAGGGCAGATACCTTAAAAACAGGCAAAAAATGGAAAATATTAGCAACAGCATGAAAACTACTGGATAAGTAAGAAAATATTGCGAAAATGATGGGAAAAATAAATTAAAGGTGATCCGAGTTCTCTCTCTCTCTCTGGCGTTTACATCCCATGGAGGGCTTTTGCCGTCTGTGTAATCAGCTTCCAATCGTCTCGTTCCATGACCAGTTGACCCCAGTTTCGACATCCTATATCACGAAGGTCTTGGATGATGTCATCACGTTAGCGTTGTCTAGGTCTATGTGATCCGAGTTACGAGGGCGAAAGGGTGAGCTAGGGCTTGAAGGGAAAATATCTCTTTCTAAGGTAAACACTTAATAGTCTAACGGTTTATTGGTAAACTTTATTAAAATAATTTATTTTAATATATTCCAGACAACTTATTACTTGCCGCAGTTAGGTAAACGCACTGGTTAACTACACTTATCACAATACGATGGCTAGATTTAGACAGAAGGTTTTAAGGAATCCTCTAAAGAAAATGGTACAATAGCAACAAAAACGCCACTTTTGCCAATGAAAATACAGGTAAGAAGTTTCATATATATTTCGTGTTTATGCCTTAATATTTACACCATTCCTTTATTTTAAATTTATATAATCATTTGTTGATAATTTTCAATCGGAAAAGTGTAGATATTGTTACGTTTTTCCTAACCTTCCTTCGAATTGGCCTAACTCACAATTCGATAAACGGAATTCCCAAATCTCTTCCGAGTTCGATCACTGATTAGTAAGCACAAACACTAGGTTTTATTAAGTATTTAACTCCTTATTTGTTCCACAACAACAGGAAACAATACAGCAAACAATATTCCTAGCTAGAATATTCTTTCAACAGCTTCAAAAACTCCAACGGTTGATTGTAGAAATTTCCATTCAATAAAACTTAAAACTTTATTCACAAAAACTAATTTAAAAATCACGTTTATAATTATAACTTTACCGTCGCAGGTTTAAAATAAAGCTAATTTATTCTGCAAGAGGCAAATTGCTTATATACGATTCTGCATAATTTCTAGATAATTCGAGATCACTTTTGAGACCTTGAGAAAATATTAGGATATTCGATTATTTTACGTTATGTTGATTTGATTCATAAAATCATTCAATTTTATTTATTGTTGACCCAAGTTCTAAGAATACAACAACAACACTATTCCTTTCATTAATTTGTTGTTGTGTTTTGTTATGATTTTGCTGTAATCGTAAAAATATATTTCAGAATAAAAACTAATCATGTTTTTTTATTATTTAGAATTGGAACATTTAAGAATTGCATCAATTAAAAAAAATAAGGATAACCATACATGGTTGAAGCATTTTCAATTTTATTAATATTCAATAAACTATTTTATAATATTGAATTAAATTCTTATAAAAATGTATATTACTTGTATTTATGAATTAAATGTATAATAAAGAAAAACTACATATAATCTAAATTTGAATTGTAGTGTTTCCTTTAAAACTCGTATGAAATCCCGAAAATGTACATCCTATATCCATCATGCAACCCAAGAAAAATATATCATAGATATTTGGTAAAATTTGTGATAAAGAAGGCTACATAGCATTTTTCTGTAAATACATTTTCAAAAAATTGAGTGGAAGCGCACAAAACGATTTATTGCGATTCTAAACAAGCTTAAAAAAGTTATTATCAAAAAGAATAGTTGTTTTTTAGCTAAGTGATAATAAATTTTATTTTCAAGCGTGTTTAGAATCTCAATAAATCATTTTGTGCTCTTCCACTCGATTTATTGAAAATGTAGTTATAAATAATAAAATGCTTTGGAGCCGTCGATATGCTGTTTAAGAATTAAATAACAAATTTCTTATTTCCAACGTTACATGTTTTATGAAATTAAGTTTTTTTACATAAATATACATATAAATAAGTTAATTTCATAACATTAATATTATATTAAATTCGTAGATTTTAAAACCTTTAAACGAAACCCTATGAAACTTACTATTCAGTTTAAGGCAATTATGGACGTAATGTTTGCAACGCATACTTCAAAACAAATATCTCTATTACACCAATTTTAAGTTACATTCTACTCATTTCGTTAATTTTATGAGATACGATACTACAAATTATGAAATTTTCCTTATTTTTATGTGACGTTTATGTAGAGTGTCCATTCGTACTGAATTTATCAGTACAGTACTGATTTTCTAGCTTCTGTACTGATAGACATATGCGGTACTGATTTTTACTGATTTCTAAAATTATGTACTGAAAGTACTGATTTTTCAGAAAATTTTTAAATTTTAATTTAAGTTCCAATTTAAATACGGCAATAATACGAGTCATCGTTTGATATGTAATCAAAATTACTTCACGGTTAAAAAAAAAGGTATAAAATTGATCAATTTTAGATATTCATATAAGTCCACACCCAAAATGTTATAAAGTTAATATTTTTTTTTTTTTTTTTTTTTAAATAAAATGTGTTGTGTAGTAGGAATTACAATATGTGTCACAATAACACATAAAAACCTTTTAAGACCAAGGTCCCACAACAACATACGTTCAAAGGTGTTGATGGACGTAAATCTTTCTTTTTTTTATATTTTTTGTTAAAGAATGGATAACTAAACAAAATTCCTGTCACTGACAAAATATGACATAGGCCAATATTTTATGATAGAATAGAGAAAATAAATATATCCACTATTTATAAAATTTCATACCAATGTTTATTGAGTGTATATATTACATCGTATTAAAACTTTGATAAAGCTAAGTATTAAACTAATATCAAATGATATAGAATTTTTTCATAATAATGAGCTATAAATTTAATACAATAAACTTATTAAACGAATTTATAAGTTTTGTGTATTAAATTAACTACGTTTTTCTATTAAATTTTTAATATTTATTTGTAATCAATTTGATACTAAATATTTATTGATATTTAAAATGTATTAGCTCGATAAACAAAAGCGATTGATTTAATAGAGAAGTAGATATAACATTAATATCTATTCAGAATACAAGATTGGTTTAAAACAATGAAAGAATAAGGTTGCATTTTTTTCGTTTATTAATATCACATAATTATTATTGTCACATTTTTTTCATCAACTTCCTTATAATAATTTTTACATTTATTATATTATTTGGTATTAACATATGGATATTATTCTTATTTTATATTTATATTGCTTTATTTATATATATTTATATATTTAAATATTTATTTATTTATATATTTATTTATTTGTATGTATATGTAATTATATATTTATATATTTTATAAATGTATTTATTTATATTTAAATTTTTGTTGTTGATAACTATTAGGTATTGTTGTATTTCATCTTTTGTTTTTCCTATAGCTGATAAGGTGCTTTTATACTTGAAACCGCAATATAATCTTCGTTGCGTAAGTCAGCCTAAAGAAATTAAATAATGAAAAAAAAATGAAAATGTATACTAAACTTTAAAAACAATTAAAAAATATTATTTTTAGTTGTAGTGTAAAAGTATTAATTTATATTACTAAAACTTTTTAGTGATATAAATTAACACTTAAACTAAAAATCAATAGTTGTATGCTAGCCATCGAAGGTAACCTGTAAAACTGGAACGGATACCTGATTAAAAATAAATAAAAATTCCTTACTTGTTTATGAACTAGTAAATTAGTAGCGGCTTGCTCGTCCGTCATCCGATAAAATTTTACTCTGTCAGCTGGAGATGGTGGCAAGAGACGCAATAAATTATTAAGTGAGAGTTTGGGTGTCCCAATCTATATTTTTGAAAGAAGAACATTTAGTATTATATTTCAATTTACAAGCTAATTGGCGAATTACCTTTATTTCTGTCGGCTGCCATATATATCAGTTTTTTTCCGGAGCTTTTGACAATGTTTATTTAATTTTTGTGTTGATCCAAATCTAAACTCAGAGTCAAAAACAATCTTTCGTTTTTTAATTTAATACCCAGAAAACCGCTTTTTGTTGTATTAAACAATAAATCCTGAAAATTAAATTGAATTATAAAAACAAATAAATATATGATTAAAATAAACATGCTGCAGTGCTTAGAACTCGAAATCTAAAAAATTGTTCGTTTAAATTCTGACTTTGAAAATTTAATAGAATGCATAAATAATAAATGAGGATCACTTTGGCAATTAAAATTAAGAAAAGGGCATTTCAAAAGTTTAATCAAAACAAAACTGATGAAAACCTTAAACAGTACCGAATTGAGAGAAATATATGTAGAAAACTAATAGATGCAGAAAAAAATCTTTTTAATAGGAAAAAAGCGTCTAAGTTTGCTGAACATCCAACTGGTTCACGAAATTTCTATAAAGCGGTTAAGGATGTCCATGTTAATTTTTGTAAGTCTTCTCTACCTCCCCTAATTGATGGAGATGTGCCGGTAATAGACCCAAAAGAAAAAGCTAACCTTCTGGGAATTTATTTCTCTAGAAATTCTACACTAAACGAACCCAATTTCTTACCTAAGTCAATTCCTAGAGTTTCGCACAACATGATGCCCATAATTTTTCGTAAAAACATTGTTCGGAAAATGCTTTTACAAATTAATACTAACACGGCATCTGGACCAGATCGTATTCCCCCAATTATTCTGAAAACCTTTGCTAGGGAGTTAGCACCAATCCTCACTAAAATCTTTTATTTGTCATATAAGAAAGGAGTTTTTCCTGAAATATGGAAAATTGCAAGCGTACAACCAGTTCCAAAAAAGGGTAGTAAGACTGATCCAACAAATTACAGACCCATTTCAATTTTATCGGTTGTTTCTAAAATTTTTGAAAAATATATTAATTTTAATATAATGAGCTTCTTAGAGTCTTCCAAACTACTTAATGAAAGACAATACGGGTTTCGAAAAGGAAGAGCGACGGGAGATTTACTTTCCTTTGTCACTCATATATGGAACAAATCGCTTGAAAATCATGGTGAGACTTTCGGTATTGCTCTTGATATATCCAAAGCATTTGATAAAGTTTGGCACAACAATCTTATTTGCAAATTAAGATGTAATGGTTTGGATGAGCAACTTATTATACTTAACTTACAAAGTTTTATTTCCGAGCGGAAATTTCGGGTCAATGTTGATGGTATTTCATCGGATGTCTTTTCAACTAATGCAGGAGTTCCTCAGGGTTCTGCTTTGTCACCAACTCTTTTTCTTATTTATATTAATGATTTGTTGGATTCAACGATTAGTCCTATCCATAGTTTTGCTGATGATAGCACTCTTCATGCGTCTCATGAGAACCCTAAATTATATTCACAGTTAGCGCTTAACAACTGTAGATCAAATTTAATTGATTCTTTAAACCATGACCTTAAAACTATTTTGGATTGGGGGCTCGCTAATAGTGTTGAATTCAATACGAGCAAAACACAGTCTTGTTATTTTTCTAGATTATCCACACCTAATCCGTTTCCATTGAAGTTCGACTCTAAAGATCTTGTAGACAAAGGATCTGTTAGGCTTTTAGGAGTAGAAGTTGAAAGTAATTTGAAATGGAATTCTCATATTTTTAACCTAGCTAAGAACGCTGTTCAAAAATTGGGCTTTTTGGGACGATGTCGTAAGTTTTTTAATAGCGAACAGCTTCTTTTAATTTACAAATCATTTATACGTCCCTGCATGGAGTACTGTTCTCACATATGGGGTGGAGCTTATTGTAGTAGTTTGAAGTGCCTTGATTCTGTTCAGCGCAGAGCTGTTAAACTGATTGGCAACTCAACTCTTACTGATGAGCTTGATTCTTTACAGCACAGACGAAATGTTGCGGATTTGACAATTTTCTACAAATACATTATGGATGAACGAACTTCTGAAGAGATTAAATCAATTTTACCTGAACTAGCAATTCCATTGCGTAACACCAGAGCAAATGTTATAGCCAATCCTTTTACGGTTCATATAAAAAGGTGCAGAACTGTTGCCTTTCAGCGTGATTTTTTCAACAGAGTCTCTCATCTCTGGAACGCCTTACCTTCATGGGTTTTTCCTGATAGCTTTAATCCTCAAAGTTTTAAAGTTAACGTCCATAAATTTCTAAAAGAAACTTAATTTATTCAAACTTAACCACACTTCCTAGTTGGCATGGTATCTTCGGATATTCAGAGACGTTAATTAATAATTTATTATGATTAACACTAAACATGCCTAAGTTATAATAAAAAAAAAAAAAAAAAATTATTAAGGAATTAAGTAATTTTAATTATAATACAATAAAAAATCTCGATCCACATAAGTTTGTGTGTTGCAGATTTAAAAATCGCGATATATCAATTAAAATTGTTGTGAAATCAATAAAGAACATTATTGATCCACAATAAATTATAAACAAATAGAAATGATATTGTGCAACATAATTAGGCTACTCTATATATATATATATATATATATATATATATATATATATATATATATATATATATATATATATATATATATATATATATATATATATATATATATATATATATATATATATATATATATATATATATATATATATATATATATATATATATATATATATATATATATATATATATATATATATACATATATATATATATATATATATATATATATATATATATATATATATATATATATATATATATATATATATATATATATATATATATATATATATATATATATATATATATATATATATATATATATATATATATATATATATATATATATATATATATATATATATATATATATATATATATATATATATATATATATATATATATATATATATATATATATATATAAATTAAAATAGTTTTTTGGTTTAAGCCAATTTTTAATTATATTTTATTTCGTTGTTACCCGACAATTGTTTCGGTTTTATTTTAAAACCATTTTCAAGGGTATTATTCAGACAAAAAATTCTTATACAAAAAAAAAACTAGTAATAATTAGGCAAAATATTGACATAAATATCAAAAAACAATGTTTTGGAAAAAACTGACATTTCAAAAAAAAAAACCGCTAGCTATAATGAAAATTGATAAAAGAAAAACAAACAATTATACAATGTAAAAAGTTGAAAAAATTGCAAAAGACTAAAAAATATGGTACTGACAATTAAAAATTTTTTCTTTTCAAAAATAATAATCTAAAAAAAAAAAAAAAAAATTGTTTAGTTACGTAGAACAAAATCATACGTGTTGTTTAAAAAAGCTGTATCAGTTTGTATGTTCATACAATTATTGTGTTGTTTGATACGTATCATTTCCAAAATCCTACGTTTATTAAGGTTTTTTTCTCTATCCAAAATTTTAAAATTTTGGAGAGGTAAATTTATACTGCAGCTTCTTTTATGGCTAGATAATGCGCTCATGTTATCGTTTTTTTGTTTTTTTGCGTCACTAAGATGTTGTTTGACACGTTTTCCTAAATACTGTTTTGTTTGCCCTATGTATGATTTACCACATACACAATCAGCTTGGTAAACCAAATTCGATTGCAGATTAATAGGTATTTGATCTTTTAATTTTGTGAAAACAGTGTTATGTAGCGTCTTATTGGCTGTTCCCACGACTTCAAAGTTAAATTTCTTCAACAAATGTTTAACTTGCTCAAAAAGACATTTTACATAAGGCAAAGTCATATAAATTTTGTTATTGTTCTTAATAGATGTTTCTTCTGAAATTGGGTTGTCTTTGCCATAAATTTGTTGATTAACTAATTTCTTTATAAATTTTTTTGGATAATTGTTTTTTTCAAGTGTTTCGAAAAGCAATTTAAAGTTTTTACTATGAAATTTTGGATCCGATAAAGTCAAAATTTTTTGAACCATCAAGGTAACCGTGTTTCTTTTATAAGATTGAGGTAGCCATGAATTAAAATTCAAATATCTACCTGACCATGTTTTTCTGTGGAACCAATCAGTAGTTAAATATCCATTATTTAAACGGTGTATGACCAAATCCAAAAATGGTAAACAGCGATTAATTTCTGTTTCAAGAGTAAATTGAATCTTGTTGTTGAAACTATTAAATTTATTAAGAAACTCTTGAACCTTATCTCTTGGTATAGCAGTTAAAATATCGTCAACATATCTGAAGAAAAATTGTGGTTTTATGTCCATATTTTTTAAAACTGTTTCTTCAACATACTCCATAATCTAAATTTGCACAAGATGGACTCACAGGAGACCCCATTGGACTTCCAAAAATTTGTCTATAGGCTTGCTGATTGTATGTGAATTCACAATTATTTAATACCAACTCCAACGCTTCTACAAATTGTATTTTCGTTAATTTAAGATTATTAAGTTTTTTAACTACAGTCCAATTCTGTTTAACAAGCTGAACAACAAGATTACTGTCAATATTAGTGAACAAAGATACGACACACAGTTGCTCGTTTTCCCATTTCTGCGCTCAAAAATCAAATTTCATGATTTTTTTTATTATGAAATAATTTGGTCAAATCGTCTTGAAATTGTCCGAAGAATCCAAATTTACAAAAATTAATAATTTAAATTGAACCATTTTAAAGTTGTAGACATTTAAAGTTAAGTAAAAAATATATTTGAATTAAAAAAATTATTTTGTAAGAAATTGTATCATCAAGGATATTTTAGATGTGAGAATATAATCTTTGTTTCCGTTTATATTATAGTTATTTAGTACTTAAAGGTAATTTAAAAGCGAAAATAAGAAACAAAAAGTATGTTTGTGTCCGTGTTTTTTTTTTTTAATAAAAAGTATCATTTTTTCATTGAATTTTCAAGTTTTACTAAACTTATAACAAAAAGTCGGTAAAAGTTGATCAAACGACATTCACGACATGAATCTGTGAACATTTATCTTTCGAATTGTGAAAGAATCGCAACCCTCTACGTCCCACATGGCTTATTATATAATACATAACAATTTGGTTAAATTTCGTAAAATTTGTAAAAACCGGTTTGGAATTAAAAGGCAAGTAAAGTGTTCAATTCAAATTTATTTTTTAATTATTTTAGTAACTGTTTTATATTTTTAATATCAATTTAACAAGTTTTATAGTAAAATTATTTAATTCAGTTATTTTTTCTATAGACAGTGAAAAAAATCAGTAAGTATTGAAAAAATTGTATCTTTAAAATGGCCGATGTTTCATATAATGCATTGTTCGAGATTTTTCTACAAAGTAAAGATATTAATACGTTTGTTTCTGTGGTTAAAAAAGAATATAATTTGTATGATGATGAAAACGAAAAACAAAATATTACAATGGCGTTACAGAATTTTTTTAAACGGGTGATGCAAAAGTGGCGTGAAAGTCATTATTATAAAGAAAAGTTCTGCAAAATAAATGATAAATGGCTCAATAAAAAGTTAAATTTAAGTACGGGATGTGAAAATAAAAATCGACATGAAACTGGTCTCGTACCTAGCCAGCAACTGCAACGTGGACGACCATCGAAATCATATGAAGAAAGTTCAGTTTCTACAAAGCGTAGAAAATTGCGAGAAAAAATGGGTGATATTGCTACCAACACAATTTCTGAAGCTCTGGTGTATAAATATAATAAAGAATGTGAACCTAAAAAAGCAGAAGTAATAAATGCCATTTCGAGTGCTAGTCCAGATCGTGTTAAGAGAATTAAAGAAAGTATTAGAACACCTCAACAAGTCGTATCCAAGTTAACACCTGAAGAAGCTTTGGCTGCATTTATTGATCTCGGGTTGTCAAAAGAAAAGTACAGCACTCTTAGAAATTTATTAAGGAATCATAACGCTAATATTTTTCCTAGTTACAATAAAATAATTTTAACAAAAAAGCAAAGTATGCCGGAGAATTTTGCTGTCACTGAAACATCTGCAAGTGTCAAACTTCAAGACATGTTAGATCACACCACGCTCAGAATATTAAAAACCAAAAGTACAGAAGACATCATGTCATTAACAAATACACAATTTTGTTTACTTAGCAAATGGGGGTTCGATGGTTCTTCAGGTCAAACAGAATATAAACAAATAATTTGTCAGGAAAATGAGACATCAGAGACAGTATCAGATAGTAATATGGTTATGACATCACTAGTACCTCTTCGTTTGAGATTTTTCTCTGAAAATGAATCAGTTAAAATTGATTTCTGGAAAAATCCTTCTCCATCCTCCGTGAATTTTTGCCGTCCGATAAGATTTCAATACGTTAAAGAATCAAAGGAGTTTATTCAGAAAGAAGCTAGTGATATGAAAAGAGAAATAGAAGAATTGTTACCAACAAAAATTCAAATTGAAGACAAAGAAATTGTTGTTCAACATAAACTATTTTTCACAATGGTTGATGGTAAAGTTGTACAACATGTAACTGGAACAAAATCTTCATCAGCATGTGTGATTTGTGCTAAAACACCTAGTAACTTTCATACTACTGATGCAATTGATAATGTAGAAAATTACCAATTTGGCCTTTCACCGTTACATGCCAAGATTAGACTGATGGAATTTGTTTTGCATTTGGCATACGATTTGAGTTTTTCAGGCGAAAGTGTAAGAAATAGACCAGATAATAAAAAAAAAGGGAAATAGAGAAGAAAAGAATTCAAACAGAATTTAGAGAAAAATTAGGTTTGATAATTGATATGCCAAAACAAGGTTTTGGAAGCAGTAATGACGGCAACACTGCGAGAAGATTTTTTGATAATCCCGAAATCACTGCAGAAATAACCAAAGTTGAAGTGGAAATAATTGCAAGGTTCAAAGTTATTCTTGCTGTTTTATCAAGTGGTCATCCTATTAACCCTTTAAAATTTGGAGAATACTCAAAACGAACTGAAGCAATTCTACTCGACAAGTATCCTCACCGCAAATTAACACCTACAGTTCACAAAATTTTAAAACATGGTGAACAAATTATTCGTCATAACATCTTACCAATTGGAGAGCTCTCTGAAGAGGCTCAAGAAACTAAAAATAAAGAGTACAGAAAATTCAGGTATATTTTAAAAAATTCGATATTAAATTTAAAATTTAAATTACTCAAATATAATATCATTTAGGTACAATAACACATGCAAAGCATCTAGAGAGACACAAAATATTGACTTATTTCGGATGCTTGCAGTTTCATCGGATCCACTTATTTCGTCATTAAGACCAAAACAAAATAAAAAGCAGCTTCGTTTGACATATTCACCAGATATGATAGGTTTATTTGAAATGAACAATTCTGAAGCTTTACAGGAAGAAATTTTGACACTACCTTAAATTTGGATTGATTTTTTGCATTTATTTTTGGATTTTATATGAAATTAATATGAAAAAATAAAGAAAATTGAATTTTACAAGATCTTTCATTAGTTATCAGTTTTAAATTTTTTTTAAAATATGTTCTATGTTGTAGCCGTATATATCAGCTTTCAAGATCCGAAAAGTTTGTATAAATATCTCATTTTGTTCAAAAGTTGTGATTTTTGATCGCAGAAATGGGAAAACGAGCAACTGTGCGACATCTAACGATATTAAGATGTAGTCCTCTGATAGATGGTATTTTGCTAGTTTCTCTTTTAAATCTTCCGCATTCTTTATGAACGTGTTTGTTTTTCCCACAAATTTATTTAAAATTTCAGATAAAAATGATGATAAATTATAGAGAGCGGTTCCGATAGAACTTACAATTGGACGAAGTGGTATACCGACTTTATGAACTTTCGGCAAGCCATATAAGGTAGCAGGAAAAGATCTTAACCATTTTGTTCAGCTTGTTAAACAGAATTGGACTGTAATTAAAAAACTTAATAATCTTAAATTAACGAAAATACAATTTGTAGAAGCGTTGGAGTTGGTATTAAATAATTGTGAATTCACATACAATCAGCAAGCCTATAGGCAAATTTTTGGAAGTCCAATGGGGTCTCCTGTGAGTCCATCTTGTGCAAATTTGATTATGGAGTATGTTGAAGAAACAGTTTTAAAAAATATGGACCACAATTTTTCTTCAGATATGTTGACGATATTTTAACTGCTATATACCAAGAGATAAGGTTCAAGAGTTTCTTAATAAATTTAATAGTTTCAACAACAAGATTCAATTTACTCTTGAAACAGAAATTAAGGATCAGAAATTATTGGATTTGGTCATACACCGTTTAAATAATGGATATTTAACTACTGATTGGTTCCACAGAAAAACATGGTCAGGTAGATATTTGAATTTTAATTCATGGCTACCTCAATCTTATAAAAGAAACACGGTTACCTTGATGGTTCAAAAAATTTTGACTTTATCGGATCCAAAATTTCATAGTAAAAACTTTAAATTGCTTTTCGAAACACTTGAAAAAAACAATTATCCAAAAAAATTTATAAAGAAATTAGTTAATCAACAAATTTATGGCAAAGACAACCCAATTTCAGAAGAAACATCTATTAAGAACAATAACAAAATTTATATGACTTTGCCTTATGTAAAATGTCTTTTTGAGCAAGTTAAACATTTGTTGAAGAAATTTAACTTTGAAGTCGTGGGAACAGCCAATAAGACGTTACATAACACTGTTTTCACAAAATTAAAAGATCAAATACCTATTAATCTGCAATCGAATTTGGTTTACCAAGCTGATTGTGTATGTGGTAAATCATACATAGGGCAAACAAAACAGTATTTAGGAAAACGTGTCAAACAACATCTTAGTGACGCAAAAAAACAACAAAACGATAACATGAGCGCATTATCTAGCCATAAAAGAAGCTGCAGTATAAATTTACCTCTCCAAAATTTTAAAATTTTGGATAGAGAAAAAAACCCTAATAAACGTAGGATTTTGGAAATGATACGTATCAAACAACACAATAATTGTATGAACATACAAACTGATACAGCTTTTTTAAACAACACGTATGATTTTGTTCTACGTAACTAAACAATTTTTTTTTTTTTTTTTTTTAGATTATTATTTTTGAAAAGAAAAAATTTTTAATTGTCAGTACCATATTTTTTAGTCTTTTGCAATTTTTTCAACTTTTTACATTGTATAATTGTTTGTTTTTCTTTTATCAATTTTCATTATAGCTAGCGGTTTTTTTTTTGGAATGTCAGTTTTTTCCAAAACATTGTTTTTTGATATTTATGTCAATATTTTGCCTAATTATTACTAGTTTTTTTTTTGTATAAGAATTTTTTGTCTGAATAATACCCTTGAAAATGGTTTTAAAATAAAACCGAAACAATTGTCGGGTAACAACGAAATAAAATATAATTCAAAATTGGCTTAAACCAAAAAACTATTTTAATTTAAATAATTCACAATCCAAATATATATCATACATATATATATATATATATATATATATATATATATATATATATATATATATATATATATATATATATATATATATATATATATATATATATATATATATACATATATATGTATATATATATATATATATATATATATATATATATATATATATATATATATATATATATATATATATATATATATATATATATATATATATATATATATATATATATATATATATGCTATTCTATATATATATATATATATATATATATATATATATATATATATATATATATATATATATATATATATATATATATATATATATATATATATATATATATATATATATATATATATATATATATATATATATATATATATATATATATATATATATATATATATATATATATAAAGGTAACACATAATATAAAATTTTTAACTTACCAGAATAAACAATCCGTATATGCAAAATTCCGTTTATTCACAATAACTTTTAGTTTTAAAAATTTACAATTTGCACTGTTACAAAATAAACACTTATTGTTCTGTAAATTGTTCGGTTTGGGTAACTAAACAAATTATTATTTTTTCACCTTCACGTGTAGAAACGTGTTTGAATTTATAATGCAATCAAAATACACCTGTCCCCCGTTTAACACGGTAGATACGTTCCTGATAAAAACGTGTTAATCGAAAATATAAATTTTGTAAGGAAAAACGTGGGTTTTTGGTCATTTCTTCGGCGACAAACAGATTCGGTAAAACAGAAAAGTACCAGTTTAATCACATAAGATATCGACATAACAGATAAATTGATTTTCAAAAAGAAACATGTAAAACATGTACCAATAAGAAATTCACAGAAAAATAAAAAGTAATTATGCATGCACATACTAGCATGTTGACCTAAATCAAACCTATCTTAACTTGATTCAGTTCGGTGCAACTTGGAAGTTAAATCTGTAATTATTAATTGTGCTTTTTTTTAGCTAAATCTTGCAAACATCTTCATATTGACTTAAAAATTCGTTTACGGTTCGCAGAAATCGGAGAGCTAGTTCAATATTCGGATTATGTTGTTGAAAGTAGTTGCATTATTTATTATCTTCTGGGTATAATGGTTGCAATAAAGAAGTTTTAATTTTAGGTAGAAATACAACTTATCCATTTGTAAGCTGCAAACGTTGAGGGTGACATGGAGCATTGTCCAGTAAAAGAAGAACCTTAAATATTATTTTGATTAAATACTATTTTACTTCTGGTACGTAAGAGTTATGAGACAAATCAATGAACAATGTGGCTTTAACCCAAGCTTTTGTATTGGCATTCCAACAAATGGAAAGATTTGTTTATTCCTTTTTACCTGGACGCTTTGCCACCTAAGCCTAATCACTCTTTAGTATTGAAAACCTGATCAGCAGCCAAATTCTGTAATTGTGAAGCGGTGAAGTGATAAGTTTTTGAATGAACAGAAACGATTGAATTTTTAACCCTTTACCGCTTCACAGTTACAGAATTTGGCTGCATGACAGTAAGAGGTACCGGAATTAATTTCAGTCCATTTTAGTGGGTACATACTGTTGTGCTATATCTAAATCAGTAGATGCGCATTTAATTTTAAATTTTTGCAAAAAATGCCCGTGTTTAAATATTTCGAACCAACCATGACTTGCAATAAAACTTAAAAGGCATTTTATTTGAGTAGATGGAGTAGATCTATTTAAGTAGATGGCAACTGTTTCGCATTCCAAAAATTTTAAAGTCTTACTAGTTATGATATTGGTACCAATTGGAATGCGTCTTTGATATTGGTCTTGAAGCCATATCATTAATTTATTTTCCATTGTTTTTATTTTTTTTAAATAAAATGTGTTGTGTAGTAGGGATTACAATATGTATCAAAACAACAATTAAAAACTTTTAACATCACGGTCACCGCAACAACATGCGTTCAACGATGTTGATGGACGCTAATTTTTATTGTTTGTGTTCTTTCAATTTTTTTGAATTGATAACTAAACAGTAAATCCAATCATTTAATAAAATATGACAGACTCAATATTTCATTATAGGATAGAATAAGATCTCACTGCTATTGCGAGTGTTGTATAATATCTCACGTTAACTCGTATGTCAACAGATAGAATTATTTACTTACAAATGAACTATGACCATTGATACACCTACGCATTTTGTATCTAGCTAATAACGATCTATTGTTTAAAATCAACTGATTCACATAGAGAATCTCTTGCAAACCTTTGCTGGTTTTCATCAACAAAAAACGCCTTTGAGTGTTCAAAGCAAAATTTTGTAAATACAAATTTTGCTTTGAACACTCAAAGGCGTTTTTTGTTACAAGGATCTTGTTTTCTTGTTTTAATTACAACCTGTATGTATATGATCATAAGTGGTGTATTAGAAGGTTTAATTAAAATAAAGTAGATATAAGTGCGTGCAATACCAAAATTTGTCTTTTTTTTACCTTTTTATTTTTGGAAATTTTGATTTCAAAAACCGTGTAAAGTCGAAAACGTGTTAAATGAGTGCCGTGTAAAGCGGGGGATAGGTGTAAATCTCTGTGGTCGTTAGAAGTTAAAATAGCTTATATCTTAAAAATATAAAATTTATACTTAGTACCATCTTATCTTCTTATATATTAATACGCTAGAACAAAACTTTGTGGAGCCTAAGGCTTTTTTATTCGCAGATGGATTCATTTCAAATTTTCACAGCTAACTGATATTAGTGTAACCTATATTCGGATTCGGATTCACACAAATCGGATCATAAATAAAAAAGTTATTATATACGGAAAACTTTTTATATACATATGCATTATAAGTTTACATACATATAAAAACGAAATTAAAAATTTATTTTATTTTTTTATATTTTCTTTTTTATATATTAGCGAACAACGAACAACAAAAACGAAACTTTTTTTTCTCATTCGTTTCAGTCGTCTTTTGTCTTTGAACAAAGGACGGTTTTCGAGTCGTCGGAATAAAAGAGATTATATGCGTAATATGCGTAATAATGTTGGTTTTATGAATGATATTTTATGAATGATATTTATGATGATATTTTCTGAATGATATTTTCTTTTTTATATATTAGCTATCGAACAACGAACAACAAAAACGAAACTTAAAAATTTATTTTCGATATTATATTATTATATTATTTCGATTATTTTGTTTATTGATTGATTTGCGTAATATTTTTCTTTGTTTTCTTATTATAGGAGGGCTATTATTTTGAAAACGTACATTTTTTTGTTGATTTTTAAATTTTTGATATTTTGTTGGTATTGACGAAAGGAAAAAAGTTGTTTCTGCTTTTATTTTTTGTGTACTCTGAATCGGCGTTATGTGCGGTTGAATTTTTGAGGCTTTTTCACGTAGTTTTGGTAATGGTTTAAAACTTAAAACTTTTTTTTCTTTTTTTATATTTATTTTCTCTTAGTTAGTTTATACATTTCCTTTGAAGTTTAGAGAATTTAGTTTATGAATTGATTTAGGGGTCGATAGACGTAATATTTTTCTTTGTTTTTTTATTACAGGAGGGCTATTATTTTGAAAACGTACATTTTTTTGTTGATTTTTAAATTTTTGATTTTTAAAAAATCTGAAATTTTGATATTTTGTTGGTATTGACGAAAGGAAAAAAGTTGTTTCTGCTTTTATTTTTTGTGTACTCTCAATCGGCGTTATGCGCGGTTGAATTTTTGAGGCTTTTTCACGTAGTTTTGGTAATGGTTTAAAACTTAAAACTTTTTTTTCTTTTTTTATATTTATTTTCTCTTAGTTAGTTTATACATTTCCTTTGAAGTTTAGAGAATTTAGTTTATGAATTGATTTAGGGGTCGATAGACGTAATATTTTTCTTTGTTTTTTTATTATAGGAGGGCTATTATTTTGAAAACGTACATTTTTTTGTTGATTTTTAAATTTTTGATTTTTAAAAAATCTGAAATTTTGATATTTTGTTGGTATTGACGAAAGGAAAAAAGCTATTTCTGCTTTTATTTTTTGTGTACTCTGAATCGGAGTTATGCGCGGTTGAATTTTTGAGGCTTTTTCACGTAGTTTTGGTATTGGTATCAATGTTTTGTGAATAGGTGCCACAAATTTCATCCGACTTAAGTATATTTTTGCAAGTAAAAAGAAAAATAACTGAATAATTGAAACTAGGAGGGCCCGGCGTGCTTCGCTACGCTTATAAATAAAGTTTTTGCGTAGACATTTTGTTGACGTAGAAGCAATGATTTCAAAAAGTGGTAATGAGAAATGCTAGCATATAATTTTTAATTTTTCTTTTTAAATATATGAATGAAAAATAATCAAAACTCTAGCTGATCAGTTCGGATATATGAAAAATTAGCGATCAAATAAGTTTTCAAGTAAGCTTATTTGATCACTAACTTATTTGATCGCTAATTTTTCATATATCCGAACTGATCAGCTAGAGTTCTGATTATTTTTCATTCATATATTTAAAAAGAAAAATTAAAAATTATATGCTAGCATTTCTCATTACCACTTTTTGAAATCATTGCTTCTACGTCAACAAAATGTCTACGCAAAAACTTTATTTATAAGCGTAGCGAAGCACGCCGGGCCCTCCTAGTATTAAAATAATAAGTTAATATATTTATTTTATTAATAACGGTTGAAACAAAAATAATTTATAAGTTGACATTATTAAATAAATAATTTTAAATTATCAGCATACCCGTAGTATTTAGTTTAAATAAATATTTTGTATTAAATTAATATTACTTCTGTATAAATTTTGTTAATATTTTGCAGTAGTATAAAACTAATCAGAAATCGTTTTAAATAAATACGAAAAATGTATTTATTTTTTCCAAAAATATATAAAACTGTCTTTAATACAATTACTTCGGTCTGAAAGACCTAAGTATTACATTCATGAGCTCAAAGTGAAATTCTTACCCCCACTTTTTTTGGCATTTCTCGACGTTTTAGGACCTACTGATTCTAAAAAAGCAAAAAAAAAAAATGTGTGTCTGTCTGTCGGCCGTCCGGCCGTCACAACCGACGAAATCTAGAAAACCGCTGGACGGATTTCAAAATTTTTTTTTTTTAAAATAGGTTTACTCAATGGGCAGAGCCGAAAGGACGATGTGTTTGATAACTGTACCGGAAGTGTGTCAAAAAAATCGTCAAGTGTGTCAAAACAAGGAAATTTGCATATTTTTTGCTTAAAAAACGTTCATTTTAAGTGATTACGAGTAGGAACATTGAATTTGGAGAAATCTTGATGGTCGGGATTAGTATGTGAGACCAAAATCTAGATTATTGCATTATAAGTTTGTCAAAAAAATGTTGTCCAGTGTGTCAAAAGAAAGATTTTTATTTATTTTTTTACCCAATTTTTTGGAAAAAAATCAATTCTGTGTTGGTACAATACAAAAAATTAAAAAAAAATTCTAGAATAATTTTTATTAGATTATTATAAATTATTAACAATAATTATAATTATATTAATTAAAAAAAATTCATTTTTTTAAGCGAACCAACAACGAAACAAGAAAAACTGCAAAAAGCAATAAAAGGGTATTTGGCCACAATTGATAAAAAATTAATAAATGAGAATTTTGAATTTTATAAGGAAAAGCAAAAACTGAAGATGAAATTATTAATAATTTTAAAATAACAATCACAATTAATGATTTAGCAACCATGCTTGATGCAACATGGTTGAATGATAATATCATTAATTTTTATTTCAATTTAATAATTGAAAGAAATGCAACTCAACAGTGCTTTCCAAAAGTAACAGCTTTTAATACGTTTTTTTTAATTAAATTATTTGAAATGAGGTATAACGCTGTTAGACGCTGGACAAAAAACAAAGACATATTCGAATATGATTTAATTCTAATACCAGTCTTCTCAAAAAAGCACTGGACCCTAGCAACCATAGATTTCCAATCCAAATCTATAAAATATTATGATTCCTTAAAAAATCCTAGAAATGAAATTTTACAAAAGTTGTATCATTATATAATTGAAGAATCAATTGACAAAAAAAATGTAAGTACAATATGGAAAACTGGACAATGGAAAATGTTTCAAACATTCCGGAACAAGAAAACCAAAACGATTGTGGTGTTTTTGCATGTATGTTTGCTGAAAACATAGCCAAAAATAAACCAATAAATTTTTCGCAAGAAAATATGCCATTTTTTAGAAAAAAAATGATTTATGAAATCGCAACTGGCAAAATATAAAAAAAGATATTTAAACATATAAATTTAATTATTTTTAACGGAAATTAGTATTGTTATATTTTTTATAAATTATATTTTATTAAAATTATATTATATTTATTAATTATTTTATATTTTTTTTTATTTATTTTTATAAATTTATAATTTATTTTAAAATTTGAATTTCTTTTATTTATAAATATTCCTTAATTAAATCAAATTTAATTAATATTTTTTTTTTCTTTTATATTGAATTTTTTGAAATGTGATATTTTTTAATTTTATTTTATCAAATGTGATAGCAAAATATATATTTATTAATTATATTATATTTTATTTTTATTATATTGAATTGTATTTTTTATTTTTATTTTTATAAATTTATTTTGATTTATACATTGTTACTTCGGTCTGAAAGACCTAAGTATTACATTCATGACCTCAAATTGAAATACCCCCACTTTTTTGGCATTTCTCGACGTTTTAGGACGTACTGATCCTAAAAAAGCAAAAATAAATGTGTATTTGTGATTTTGAAATATTTTCTCGAAACGCTAAATGGAGAGGTTTTGAGTAGTTTGCTGGTTGTATAATCTTTTCACTAAATTATGTTAATATATGATCTGTTATAATTTTACAACAACGTATTGATGTTACTTCGGTCTGAAAGACCTAAGTATTACATTCATGAGCCAAAAGTGAAATTCTTACCCCCACTTTTTTTGGCATTTCTCGACGTTTTAGGACCTACTGATTCTAAAAAAGCAAAAAAAAATGTATGTCTGTCTGCCGGCCGTCCGTCCGGCCGGCCGTCATTACCTACGCTGCAGAGAAAACCGCTGGAGGGATTTCAAAAATTTTTTTTCTAAAAATAGGTATACTTAAGGGACAGGTCCGAAAGGACGCTGTGTTCGACAACTGCACCGGAAGTGTGTCAAAAAAATCATTATGTGTGTCAAAAACAGAGTTTCGAACCGAAATGTTTTCCGTTTCGGTTTACGGTTTCGTTCCGACTATTATTTCGTTCCGGTTTTCGGTTTGGTTCCTTAGTTTATTTTTTCGTTCTGGTTTTCGGTTCGGTTCCGGTTCAGTTCCGATGTCAAAATCAAGGATTTTCAGTATTCTTATGGAAAAATTCAAAAGACTTCAGACTTACAACTTCAGTAATTATTGAATCTAGAACATCGATACAGGCTTCAGGAAGAAGTTTTTCAGACATAGTACCGTAATATTTTGAGGTTTAAATTTCATGTCTAATAACGTTGGAGTAAGCGTCATTACACTACTTGAGCTTAACTTTGATGGCAGATTTCGTTTACATGAAGCTTTTGCTGATATTGAAACCGTTCAATATGCCTCTCAAAATTTGCTGCATAGTTTCATGGTATTTTAAAAAAATGTAATAAATTTTGGAATAGATTAGAAACCAAAATTGTAGTACCTGTAGCTAATTTTACATGCAAAATGAAAATCTTTTACTCATAATATATGAGCAGCTTTTTGTTAGAATATTTTTTTGTTTTTTCACTGCAAACCGTTTTACATGAACCGTAAATAAAATGATTTTTTCGTTCCGGTTACGGTTCATTACATAAAAAAAATTACGGTTTCGGTTACGTTACGGTTCATCCTAAAATTTCGGTTAATAACGGTTTTCGGTTTACGGTTCGGTTCCGGTTCGAAACTCTGGTCAAAAATAGCAAATTTTCATATTTTTGGCTTAAAAAACGTTCATTTTTTTAAGTGATTACGAGTAGAAACATTAAATTTGGAGAAATCTTGATGGTTGGGATTGGTATGTGTATATATACATATATATATATATATATATATATATATATATATATATATATATATATTATATATATATATATATATATATATATATATATATAATAAATATATATATATATATATATATATATATATATATATATATATATATATATATACATATATATATATATATATATATATATATATATATATATATATATATATATATATATATATATATATATATATATATATATATATATAATATATATATATATATATATATATATATATATATATATATATATATATATATATATATATATATATATATATATATATATATATATATATATATATATATATATATATATATATATATATATATATATATATATATATATATATATATATATATATATATATATATATATATATATATATATATATATATATAAATATATATATATATATATATATATATATATATATATATATATACATATATATATTTAGAATTTTGAAAAAGTTTCATTTTTTGATTTTGTAAAAATTTTTGGAATATTTTTAGAATTTTGAAAAATTTTAAATTTATGATTTTATTATAATTTTGAAAATTTTTGATAAATGATAATTTTGATAATTTTTGCAATATTTTTAGAATTTTGGAAAAGTTTTAATTTTTAAGAATTTTTGGAACATTATCGGAATTTAGAAAAAGTTTAAATATTTGATTTCATTCTAGTTTTTGGAATATTTTTGGAATTCTGAACAAGTTTGATTTTATTTAATTTAACAATGTTTTTGGAATTTTGATTATAATTATCCGGCAACGTATTGATGTTTCGTGTTAGTTTTGTAATGAATTTTTAAACAGATATAAAAAATACTTGTACTTTAACAAAGAGTTATGTTTGATATACATCGCTGCCCAAAACTAAAAACCACGTCCTCGTGAAAGTTTTTTGCCGAAAACTATATTTTTTAATATGCATTTCAGCTGTGTTAGTTTTCCAAAAACTTTGAAAATGTTTATGAAATTTGTTACATTGTTAATTGTTACATTGCAAATAAAACACAAATAAAAATCATCAGATAAAAATTTTATTTAATGTGATTTTTTTGTTGTTATAATATAAATAAATGTGATCAGGAAACTGAATGTTACTAATGGTATATCGTAATTAGTCCTTTAGTAATATCAAATAATCATGTTTCATTTTTTCATAAGAGTGGATACATTTTTTTAAAAATCGGATACATTTTAATTTTTGTTGAGTGGCAACGCTGCTTGTACAACTATTTGTACTAAAAATATCTTACACTGTATTCTTTTCGACTAACCCAGAATAATTAAAGGCGAACTCAAACTTTGCTAACAAATTTATTCGTGTCGACACTATAGATGAATATTTTTTATTATTTATTCAATTTGCATAGTTTTTTTAATCCAAAAAATTAGAGTAAAATAAAAATGGTTTTTTTTGTTTGCTGTCAAAGTTTTTATTGAAAAATTTTTGGAAATTTTACAAATGTTAACAAACACTTGTTTTTAGAAAATATTTGGTTGGTGGAAACAGATTCTTAGCAAACGTTAGTAAACATTGGAAAATGTTTTGTTGTTGTTTGTGTAGTGCTGTAGATACTACCCTTAATTTGATTAGCATGCTTTTGAAAGCAGTATATTAGCCGTGTTCTATTTGACTGAAGCAACTGAAAAATTAAATGCAATTGTTGTTGTTTTTTCAGTTGTTTCAGTCAAATCGAACGCACCTATTGTTATTTTGTACACATCGTGTACAAAAAACAGACAGTTTGAATTTTTAAATTTTTAAGAATTTTTAGAATATTATTAGTATTTAGAAAAGTTTCAATTTTTAATTTTATTCTAATTTTTGGAATATTTTTAGAATTTTGAATAAAATAGAAGTTTTGAATTTTATATATATATATTTTTAGAATTTTGAAAAAAGTTTCATTTTTTGATTTTGTAAGAATTTTTGGAATATTTTTAAAATTTTGAAAAATTGGAAATTTTTGATTTTATTATTATTTTTGGAATTTTGAAAAAAGTTTTAATTTTTGATTTTGTAATAATTTTTGCAATATTTTTAGAATTTTGGAAAAGTTCGAATTTTTAAGAATTTTTGGCATATCATCAGAATTTAGAAAAAGTTTAAATATTTGATTTCATTCTAATTTTTAGAATATTTTTGGAATTTTGAAAAAGTTTGATTTTATTTAATTTAACAATATTTTTGGAATTTTGATTACAACTATCCGGCAACGTATTGATGTTTCGTGTTAGTTTTGTAATAAATTTTTAAACAGAGTCTATCTCTGAATACTTGTACTTTAACAAAGAGTTATGTTTGATATTCATCGCTGCCCAAAACTAAAAACTATGTCCTCATAAAAGTTTTTTTGCCGAAAACTATATCAAAATCCTTAACCCAGACCGAAGTCTTGATATCTCAGAGCTTGAGATTTCAGCCCCTCCATATTTTTGTATTAATTTTATAATAAAACTGATAAAAAGATCATTAATAATTTCATAAAATATTAAATTAATAAGAAAATTCATATTAATAGCTTTTATAGGAATCAAGTTATTAAAAATAATACCCAAATTTTTAACCGTGAATTGAAAAAAATACTTTTATTTTTAAATTGTGGCAGTTACCCACCGAAAATATATATCAAAATTCTAGCCCTGTGTTTTCCCAAACAATCGTGGCGGAAAGTTGTATTTTACAAACTTGGTGTTGGTCTCAACAAAATTTCCTTAAAACTACTAAAAAAATTGAAAACCAGATTTCTCTACTTCGCTTTATAGATTTACTTTTCGACGTAGAAGAGACATAGGTGAGACTAAAGATAGCACATATTTTAACTCTTAAAATTTTGTACTGATTTCACTTAGGAAAAAATGGTCACCCTACGTTTATGTCATGAAATCAATGAAAATCGTATACTAATTTATATTAACAATATACTGTAACGACTCTTCGTTGGTTCTTTTCGATTATTGAGCAAATATGACAGTAAAAAGACGGATCTTTGGTTAACAAAATCTCAAACTTTATTTGTCAACAAATTACAGCAGCTTCCGATTTTAATTACAATAAAATCTAGGGTCTCCAATTTGTGTACGATAGATTTCACCGCTTTCCACAATTTGAATCAATGAGAGTCGGAATCGTAAAATCTGTATTTACTATTCCACTAGGTTCAAATTCTTTCACTATTAGTACCCAGGCTCAAGTACCACCGATTATTCCTTATACTTTCGAATATTTGTAAAACACTTTTAATTGCAAAATTAAAACTGACTATCTGATATTCTGTTCGCTTATTTATATTCAAAAACAAATAAGCAGAATATTCTGGTACTCACTGTAGTTGTTTCTAGAAAAAATAGGCCACTCCTCCTTTTAATTTCATTAATGTAAACAAATTTAATTTGCAATAATTTATGCAACTTGTATTAGTTAAAGGGAGTTAACTTTTAATTCATCTTTGAATGTAGAAAACATTTAGGCGGAACGTATTGGTTATTTATGATTAAATTAAATTAACCCATTCTGGACGAAGTTTATTACAATACATTGACTCGAAATCGTGTGCATATTTTCATTGTATCAATGAGGCAGTTTTTTGAGTGTATGCATATTGAATTAAACAATTTTTTTAATTGTAAATAATAAATCTAATAATTTCGAACAACTTCCATTTACATTGATTAATCCCAAATTATCCGATTCAGTGAAATAACAATACATATATGTGAACATCCATAGAACTTTTGTTGTTGCCGCTAGTCCATCTGTCAAGGGATGTGCTAAACTTTTTATTACTGTTGAATTAATTTTATTTAGCAACTTAAGCTTTTAGTTTCAACAAATTTAATGACTACCTAGTTCCTTTACATGTGAAGGATTGTTCGGAAAAATGTTTGTCGAATTACTTGTTGCAATTCTGAGGAAAGAAAACTCATCAACAGCAACTAATTGAGCAATTACTTCACTCATCGACGAACACCGCCTTTATATGAATTTATCACTGCTGATTTGAACACATCTTTGTTGCGCAGGACTACTTCTTCCACTTGTGCCCGACTCTGGCTGTTTTACACGGATAAAAGTGAAGCTATGATTGCAGGTCATAAGTTTTGTATAAGACAATTATAAATGTTTATTCCTGCAGCCAAATTCTGTAACTGTAAAGTGGGGAAGTGATCAGTTTTTTATCACCTCACCGCAAAAATATCTAGGTGAGTGAGGTTTTAAAACAATAAAGTTAACACTGACGTTTTGTTTGGCAATGAAATGAAATTGTTTCTCTTGTTGTTATTCACATTATGTCAAAAAACAGCAAAACGTCAATGCAATTTGATTTTTAAAAATTGCATTTCTAATTTAAATGCAGATGAATTTTACAAATTTTATTTCTAAAATAGTTATATATATCTAAATTTGTAAAAATTTACGTTCAAATTGTGTTGGAACTTAAAATAAACATTTAATTTTATGTATATTTGACGTTTGACGACAGTGCGCGGCTTGCTATTAGATTTTTTAACACTCTAATCGGATATAGAATCGCAAAAATGGTAAAATGAAAAAAAAATTAAAGATAAAATCGAAATGAAGAAATTTTTAACACTTCACCACTTCACAGTTACAGAATTTGGCTGCTGATAAGCACTTTTTATAATATTAAGGCAATATCCATAACTTTACGGCATATATTTTTATGAATATTTAGTCGTGGAATATAAAACGCTGGCATAAAATATTGTAAGAAACGAAACTGTTATTACTAGTCACAAACAAAAGAATAACAAAATATTTATTTTCATGCCTAATAATCATTTTATATATCAAAATGTGCATGGAGTAGATCTAGAAAGCATACAATTTTATGAATAGTAAGGTATACAATATATCATCACCAAATACATACTTGTTTTTGTTTTCTAGTTATTTTATATGATTTGTAGGCATGGAGTATTCTTTATTAGTACGGAATTTTATTATTAGTTTTTCGACAGTAAATGTAATTAAAACATAATAGACAAAAATGCATTTTTTATAATTCACTAGACATTTTTGTGGAAAGTGAGTTATATATACACAAACTTGGGGTATTTAAATATGATGGATAAATATGAAAATATGCAATATGAACATAAGATTTAGTATATGATTATAACACTGCCGTCATAAGCAAAAACACCGTAATTTCATAAATTTTGGAACTGAGAAAAGCAACAAAAACTAAAATCGTCTATGCCAACCTTTTCCAGTAGCCTTCAAACTTTTTTCTTGTGTCAAACACTGATAGATTAATTACTAGTGTCTCATATTGTTCTTCACAAAATAAAATGGCTGCTTTTCATTCTATGGTTCACCGTTTATGTAAACTTCCCCTTTCAGTTCAAAATTATATGAATGAATACAATTACATAAAGAATTTAGCTATAATTAACGGATTACCTGCCGTAATCGACAAAATTTAGAACATCATTCTAATAAAAAACATAGTTTATCAACATTATTTCGTCAAAATAAACAAAAGCCTGATTATTCAAAGAGATTTAAAATAACTTTTGCACCCAAAATTATAAATAAGTTAAAATCTGCTTGTAAAAAACACAATTTTTTCCCAGTATTCGGCAACCATAAGAAATTAAAAAATATTTTAGGGAGCACAAAAGACAAAATTGAAGAATTAGAAAAATCAGGAATCTATGAATACAAATGTAGTGATTGCTCTAGAATTTATATTGGCCAAACAAAAAGAAGTGTAAAAACAAGATTTAAAGAACATAAAAGCCATATTAGATTTAACCGGCCAGAAAAATCATGCATTGCACATCATGCTTTGAAGGGAGTTTCTTTGGAAAATGTTAAATTAATTAAAGAAGTTAATAAAGCTTCCAATTCCCAAGTAGGTTTTGCCAGACATTGACATACGGCCAAGCACTGGTCCATTAATGGTTAACAGTACTTGGCTATTGTTACTGGGCCAATACTAGAACCAATCATCGGCCGATCTATGGTTTACAGAAAATAGCCAGTATATTGTTACCTTTGAATGGCCAAGCACTGGCCCATGAATGGTAAATATTACTTGGCTATTGTTATTGGGCCAGTACTGTAGCCATGAATTTGCCGATCTGTCATTTTTTTTAAATTTCACTAGAGCATTATCCCTTTTAGAAATACATAGTTTGAAAAATTTCACATATATAGTTTAGTTATCGCCTTGTCGGTTGAAAGACTATGGTAATATAGAAAAGGTTGGTATATGTTTTAATTTATTTTCATTTCCATTTTATTTTGATTATTTTGTAAATAATTTATTTAAATTTATGTATAAAAAATATTATTTTATATTTTTTTTTATGGCGGAGTTTGCCATTACTCAGCCATTTCTGCAACTGAACCAGTTGTATGGGGAGTTTTGAATTTTTTCCGTCATTTTTATTTTATTTTAAATTAGTTTGTATTTAATTTATTTAAATTTACATATGATAATAATGTATATTTTTTTTAACGGCCCAGTCATGGTTGCCAGTATTTGGCCCAAGAATGGCAACCATTTATTGTCCGAAGTTATCATCCAGTAAAATTATGTTAATGGCCCAGTCGTGGTTGCCAGTACTCGCCCATTGCTGCATTACTGGCTGCCAGTAATGGACCATTACTGAACCAGTTGTACAACCTTGTATGGGTTTGGATGCATTTGAAAGCTATTTTATTTCTAAAAATCTTGATAAATGTTTAAATTTTGATCTGGGAAATATTGCTTCCAATTTATTTTCAATTGTATAATTTCTAAGTTTAAATTTTATATATAATATCACGAGTCGTCAAATAATTGTCGATTATTTTTCATAATCATTATTACGAATGTCATTTGAGGTTTTTTTAACCTCAAATGGCATGAGTGGTAATGTTGAAAAATAATCGACTAATAATTTGGTGACGAGTTGTATTTAGCAGACAATTTAACGAACAGAAATAGTAGCATTATTTCATACAACATAATCATACATAATAAAATATTATTTCATCTTCCCACCAGAGAAAAATAATCGAAACAATTCGCTTTGATTTGTTAAAAAATAGTAAATGAAGCGTTTTTATTGGACCTTATCGAAACTTTATTTAGTGAGTTGAATTGTTTTTTAAATTTTGTTAAGTTACGTTAAGTTTTCCTTGAAAAATTTTGTCATTTTTCGATTTTCTTTTAACTTTACTTTGTTTTGCATTGCTAAAGATGGGAGATAGTTTCTCTTGAAATTCATACAAAATAATTCTGTATTTTCAAATGTTGAAAAAAGTAATATTTTTGTAATATTTAAATACAATTTTCGTTGGTGAAAATAAAAAAGGAGAAAACGTTTGTTTAATTAATTATTGTAGTAATTATAATTTTCACGAAAAGCTCATTCCCATACAAGGTTGTACAACTGGTTCAGTAATGGTCCATTACTGGCAGCCAGTAATGCAGCAATGGGCGAGTACTGGCAACCACGACTGGGCCATTAACATAATTTTACTGGATGATAACTTCGGACAATAAATGGTTGCCATTCTTGGGCCAAATACTGGCAACCATGACTGGGCTGTTAAAAAAAATATACATTATTATCATATGTAAATTTAAATAAATTAAATACAAACTAATTTAAAATAAAATAAAAATAACGGAAAAAATTCAAAACTCCCCATACAACTGGTTCAGTTGCAGAAATGGCTGAGTAATGGCAAACTCCGCCATAAAAAAAAATATAAAATAATATTTTTTATACATAAATTTAAATAAATTATTTACAAAATAATCAAAATAAAATGGAAATGAAAATAAATTAAAACATATACCAACCTTTTCTATATTACCATAGTCTTTCAACCGACAAGGCGATAACTAAACTATATATGTGAAATTTTTCAAACTATGTATTTCTAAAAGGGATAATGCTCTAGTGAAATTTAAAAAAAATGACAGATCGGCAAATTCATGGCTACAGTACTGGCCCAATAACAATAGCCATTTACCATTCATGGGCCAGTGCTTGGCCATTCAAAGGTAACAATATACTAGCTATTTTCTGTAAACCATAGATCGGCCGATGATTGGTTCTAGTATTGGCCCAGTAACAATAGCCAAGTACTGTTAACCATTAATGGACCAGTGCTTGGCCGTATGTCAATGTCTGGCAAAACCTACTTGGGTTTTTTTTTTTTTTTAATTATTTAAATATATGAATGAAAAATAATCAGCACTGTACGTACGCATGGAGGGGAGGGATCAGTTTTTATTAATTTGTTAATTTTTTTCTATTTTTTGATCCACGGGTGTGACAACCCCGCGTACTCCAGTCCCTGTTATTGGCACATGAGTAAACGTGAGATATCACATACCACTGGCAATAGCAGTGAGATATCACTAGCCAAGGTGATATCTTAGGGGTGCTGGCGGATGAACTGTATTCAGTCAACGGTAGCACTCTCAATCTTAGCTAATGAATATTCCTTGATGCTGAAACGCTGTAGCTTGCTCGAAGAAACGAGCTTTCATATAACTATATATCTGAGCTTTAATCATTGAAAAATATACTGCGTCCCATAATCAAGGATTGTGCTATTAGCTGGACTATTGGCAAACCAATTTTAGTTTTGTTCCTGCAAATTTTTAAAACAAACTTGATTTTTATCTCTTATTTTATTTTTATTTTCCCTATCCTATCACGAAATATTGGCCTATGTCATATTTTATATGTGATAGGATTTATTTAGTTGTCCATTATTTAACAAAAAAAATTAAAAAAACAAAAAAAACAGATTTGCGTCCATTAACATCCTTAAAACGCATGTTGTTGTGGGACCTTGGTCTTAAAAGGTTTTTATGTGTTGTTGTGACACATATTGTAATGCCTACTACACATCACATTTTATTAAAAAAAAAAAAAAAAACTCTAGCTGATCAGTTCGGATATATGAAAAATTAGCGATCAAATAAGTTTTCAAGTAAGCTTATTTGATCTCTAACTTATTTGATCGCTAATTTTTCATATATCCGAACTGATCAGCTAGAGTGCTGATTGTTTTTTATTCATATATTTAAAAAGAAAAATTAAAAATTATAGGCTAGCATTTCTCATTACCACTTTTTGAAATCATTGCTCCTACGTCAACAAAATGTCTACGCAAAAACTTTATTTCTAAGCGTAGCGAATCACACCGGGCCCTCCATAGTTAATTTTAAAGCATGAATAGAACACATTGAAATTTTATCTATAATAATGATTGATGCATTATTAATATATGTGCCATGTACACTGTTTGGAGTTATATTTGGCATTGAATTCTCTAATAATGGAATTGGTAATTTGAAAACATTATGCAAAGTTCGCCCCCCAATCAAAAGAGTTGATGCAATACCACTGAAGGCAGTTACTATACACGAAAGATTTAATGAATTAAATTTATGAATGATTGCCGTTTGAACAAAAGTTTTGCCACAACCTGCATGAGCTGTCAAGAAAATAACAGTACTCCCAGTATCATGGAATTGAGCTTCACGCAAAACAATATCAATCACACTACGTTGCTCATTATTTGCATTTTCATACATTCTATCGAAAACTATAGCTTCTTCTTCAATATCTTCAATATTCTTTCAATATCCAAACATCGCCAATCTGTAAGTTCTATTGTGGAATCGGAAGACCAAGATCACCACATGAAGTATTATGTGTAAGAAGAATTTCATTAATTTCAATCAAGGCTCAATTAATTGACACATCTTCATCGTAATTTCGTAAAAAGTCTTCAATCATACTATTTCTAAATTCAATCCATAAAACTTAAGCATTCGGAGGAACATTCAAACTACAGATAAATGCAAATAATTGACGTAACTGTTTTGGTGATTGAATTTCTGAAGCTTCAAGTAAAAATTCACGCCATTCATTATCATTTGTTGCAATACCTTGAGATTCATATGCTGCAACAAAAGTAGGGTACTCAACACCTTCATACATACGTAGATCAGTAAAAGATTTTGGACCACGAACATGCAACAGAAACAAGCGCATATGAAACAATTCTATATCTTTTGGAGTAACCATATATAATCGAGCAACAACTTTATCAGCCCCACGTTGTCTTCTTTTCCACGATTTACTTTGATCATGCCAAACATAATGTAATGGTAATTCTGTATACAAAAACTAATTAGCTAAATTATCAATGGAATTCAAATGGAAAAATTCTAACAATTTTGTTCTTGATACATTTGCGACTGCACCAGCACATTACCATTCCTGATATAAACATTTTGTCTATTAGGCAAATAACAATCAAGTCGAATAATTGTATGAGATTGAAAATGCATTGGAAATTCAAATATGCACCAAGCAGCTTCAGGCGAACCAACATACCGTCTATTCAAAAAATCTTGAATTTCATTTCCCACAATCGCATCATCATTATTCACTGCATTCTCTCCATTCACTCTCAATTCAACATTGGCAGAATCATACCCTTAAACATATTTCACACTTTTAACAGTCGTTCATATTTCCACGTTAATATGACAATTGAATTTTGCAAGAAGATAAGGATTATATGGAACAACATATCTATTATCAAGAGATGCACCACGTACATCAACACTCATACCATTCTTACGTCGACGATACAAAGGATAACCATTCACAGATTCTTTAGTATTTCCAGAAAAAGGTTTTGGAAAATTCTTACTACATTTACCATCTCTCATACAATCAGAATTAGGATTTAGAGCACCACATGGTCCATGCATCATATGACGTTTCACATATTCATGTTGTAAAACAGTGGACTGTATTTTCGTTACTCAGTAACTCTGACGATGATGAAAACGTTGAAATGCAGATGTATGGGAACAACTTGACTCAGGAACTCAACAAATAATGATGTGCATAAATTCATCAGCAATTACGACGATAATAAGGATGAATATAAAATTATTCCGGAACTGTATCTCAATAATAATGTTGAATATAAATAATCAGCAATTACGACGATAATAAGGATGAATACAAAATAACTCCGGAACTGTATCTCAATATTATGTTGAATATAAATAATCAGCAATTACGACGATAATAAGGATGAATACAAAATAATTCCGGAACTGTATCTCAATAATAATGTTGAGTATCAATAATCAGCAATTACGACGATAATAAGGATGAATACAAAATAATTCCGCAACTGTATCTCAATAATAATGTTGAGTATCAATAATCAGCAATTACGACGATAATAAGGATGAATACAAAATAATTCCGCAACTGTATCTCAATAATAATGTTGAGTATCAATAATCAGCAATTACGACGATAATAAGGATGAATACAAAATAATTCCGGAACGGTATCTCAATAATAATGTTGAGTATAAATAATCAGCAATTACGACGATAATGAGGATGAATACAAAATAATTCCGGAACTGTATCTCAATAATAATGTTGAGTATCAATAATCAGCAATTACGACGATAATGAGGATGAATACAAAATAATTCCGGAACTGTATCTCAATAATAATGTTGAGTATAAATAATCAGCAATTACGACGATAATAAGGATGAATACAAAATAATTCCGGAACTGTATCTCAATAATAATGTTGAGTATAAATAATCAGCAATTACGACGATAATAAGGATGAATACAAAATAATTCCGGAACTGTATCTCAATAATAATGTTGAGTATCAATAATCAGCAATTACGACGATAATAAGGATGAATACAAAATAATTCCGGAACTGTATCTCAATAATAATGAAGATTTAATGCAAACATTTCCAACAATGGTGGATTCAAAACCATGTGGTTACAATATTCATCAAAACTATACTTATCTTTTGGTATTGACCGGCAAATCCACAGCACCACAGCATTATCACCACAAGAAGGAAAACACAGCATGTCATTACTCACTGCATATATATATATATATTTTCCGACACTCAAAAATTTTTACATTTAATAAACTTTTTAATTTAATTTTAATTTTAATGACAAGCAAAAAAACATTACGTGGAACAATCACGAACAACAACTGAACACAATAAAATATATGTGAAGCAAGAGAGCTAGCCTCAAAAATGTCTCTCTTATATACTATTAATTTGTCAGTGAAGACAACACAACAACAATACATTCCACTCTCAATAAGTTAAATGCTAAAAAAAACTACTGAATGCAGCCAAGTAAATATTCAATACTGAGTGGAACATATTGTTGTCAAATTGACATATCGCTGAAGTAAACAATAATAATAACATTTTCAAGTGAGTGGCTTAATTAGATATTTTGAATTAAATGACATAAATATTATTTTGAATTAAATACTATTTTGATTTGATCACTTAAAATTACTTTGAATTAAATATTATTTTGATTTGATGACTTAAAATTACTTTGAATTAAATATTATTTTGATTTGATGACTTAAAATTACTTTGAATTAAATATTATTTTGATTTGATGACTTAAAATTACTTTGAATTAAATATTATTTTGATTTGATGTCTTAAAATTACTTTGAATTAAATATTATTTTGATTTGATGACTTAAAATTACTTTGAATTAAATATTATTTTGATTTAAATAATATCAAATGTAATTTTGAATCAATTTCTTAAATATTACCTTGAATTAAATATTATTTTGATTTAAATTATTGAACATTATTTCCAATTAATTTCATAAATATTAACTTGAATCAAATGTTATTTTGATTTAAATTATTGAACATTATTTCCAATTAATTTCATAAATATTAACTTGAATCAAATGACATTAAATGTGATTTGATTCAAATTGATTAAACATTATTTTGAATTAGTTTATATTATTATTTCAAATGAATTACCATCACTAATGTTTTGACCTTTACTTTTTTTTAGGAATGTGAGCAACGTTTGGACAATTTCAACGCTCCGGAAAATAAGGCAAAGGATAGGATAAGTCATTTTATATTTTTCAAATTATTATCATCCAATTTAAATTACCTTCTCTTTACAGGAATTTTACTTTACGCGAACATTACTCCCGGCTTTAAAGGACTGATCCTTTAAATCAAACAATGAAAGTGTGAGCCCTAATTTTATATTTAATAAAACATACTATTTTGTGTTGAAATGAATAAAGGGAATAATTAAAAAAAACTTATTGTTTGAATCAAGTAGAGTAGTTGATTTTGAGAAAACAAAATAAAAATAGATTAGAGTAAGTATTCTGTATTGCAGTGTAATTTTGTTAAATTATCCAGAGCACGGACCAATTAGCACGACTTCGACACACTAACACTGCTATCATTCTCAGATGATTCGCGAGTTTTCAATCGCTAATCCTGGAGCACAAGAGCGACAGATGGTGTTTGTCTTATAATCTAAATAATGTTGATGGGTTAAACATTTGATTATCGAGGAGGTATATACAACCCAGTGAACTGGAATGAGTGATGTGACTGGATTGTTGATAGATTTTCATCTTTGATGCGAGCTTATGCTATATTGCATGATGAGACTTTCCGGTTATCTTTGCACAATAGAATAAAATCTATTGGGAGATTACATTGATTTCTCACGAGTGACAGTAACTTAACTCCAGACAATAGAGACTATTGGGAGAAGTATGATTTGACAACAGATATTGAAGCATAAAGTATATCTTGTCAAAGACGCATTTGAAATGAGGACTTTCTAGGAGTGGTATTAAACATATTGTGTTTGTCTATATTTTATTGCCAGTGACAATGTGAAGTGAATGTTGATATATATGCTGGTCGTGGGTTGATCATCTAAACCTGATGCATATTAATGAAGACCAACCGAGTATGTTTTTTTTTTAAATAAATTATTCGTAAATTTTCCTTATATATTTAAATTACTGATACATAAAAACTTATACCAACTGACGATAATATTTTGAATTACTAGCAGCCGAGGATAGTGAATGATTAATCATGAAATGTGCATAGCACCCGACGATAAATATGAATTGATCATGAACTAGAGGTTTACGAATAGAACAATTGCAAAAATGGTAAGTTGACTTATGAAGAAACACCAAATGACAAAACCCAACGAAAACACCAACAATGATGACTTCCCAAGTAACAATCCTGGCACCTTCAATGCAATCTGAGTGCTTAAAAATAGCACTCAGTTATGTAGAAACAAGCGTTGAATCCATATGATTTGGATGGACTTTAGTGCTAAAAGTAGTACTGCAATAACCTTTAAATAGCATCGCCAATTGCTAATATTTTACAACAGACAACACTGAGATGCTTAAATTAATGCTAAAATAAATAGGGATAAGCCAGCACTGATATGATTAAATTAATGCTAAAATAAAAAGTAATGTGATAGCACTGAGATGCATAAGGAAATGCTAAAATAAATAGCAATGAGAGAGCACTAAGATGCATAAAGTAATGCTAAAATAAATAGCACCGTTATTTCCAAAATAGTGCTAAATTATTTTAGATAATAAAAAAATCTATTTTGTTAATTTTTTTTATTTTTTTGGTGAGCAAATCTGATAGTATTTACTGTAGAGCTTAATGATGTATTTCTTTCATTAAATTTCATTAGCCATTACATTGTAATTTACCTTTAAAGTCACCGAAATCGTATGAAACCATATGTCGTCATCAAGAATTGAACCCGGGCCATCATATCCAAGAGCGCGCGCCTTTCAACTGAGCTATGGAAGAAATACAATTTATTCCGCGTTCGTCATATATATTGAATGTAGGAGGCATTTTTGTTTTAGCGAAGTATAAATTCGGTTAGCATTATATGTAGCATTTTCGTGCTATCTTATTACATTGGTATTATAGCGAACATGAAAAACATACTATAATGAATGCAAAATTTGAATGGCAATATTTGAATGGCTCGATGCAAAGCGGTTTTTTAGAAGAAAATTACAAATCCAACAAACACAAAATAAAACTTATATTTTAATTTATAATATGCTGAACGTTATTTAAAATTATTTTAAATATTTGTTAGCACTGACACATGCAAACAAGCTATTCATATTTGATAAACGAACTTAGCATTGTGTAACACATGGAATAGCATTCGATGGTGCTAACGTTTATAACTAAACATTATTTTTGACAATTGGTAGCACTGGAAATTGCTATTTGTTCATATATATTTGAAGTTTGATCATTTTGGTTAAAGTTATCAAGCAATACAAACATATTTTTTAAAAAGAAAAATTTTCAGCGTTTATTGGAATAAAAAATCGTATGTGATGTCTTCACAAACAACATTAACAAAGCCAGGTAAGATATGTGTTTAAAACAGTTCTTTGTTTTGTGCCGGTATCGAAAAGATAATAACGAGATGTGCCAAAACGTGATGCTTTTATCATTGTTTTTTTTCTATATCGAAGAAGATCGGAGAGATATTTTAAACGTCAAAAAATTATCCGTGTTTTTTGCATTCTCGGATATATCTGATATATCTGTTCTGTGTTTTTTTTCATTCTCGTATAAATCTCAGATCATATATTTTCTCTCTGAAAACTTTTACAGATAGTTTTTTTACCGACTGGAAGTCATCGTTTAAAGTATAAATTTAAAAAATTGTAGGTAAAGTTTCGATGAAAAACAAATATAAATAAATTTTTTAATAAAATTTAAATTTATTTAATAAAGTTTTCTTAATTTTTTTTGGCGGAGAAAACTCAGAGAATATATTTTATATCTGTTAGTTAATTATCGGAGGAAAAAATTATACGATATATCCGATACAAATTTTATTTTATCGCTCCGATTTCTCCGATATAGAAAAAAACATTCTCTATGTGATTATTTTTTAGCCGGAAATGATAGCAAGCAATTGTTTGTCATCGTCCAAACGGTCGAACCCAATGAAACAGTTAAATTGTTTACTGTGCCAGACCGATGGACAAAGCGGAAATTCTTTCCACCCGATGCAGAGTCCAAAGTCAAGGGAAATGATCAGGTTCTATGGCCACCGCAAGTTGCCAAAAAATCTGAATTGTAAGAATATGCTATTGCATTGGAGGACGCCTCGAAAGCAGTGAACCTCAGTAGTTTCACGATGCACCGCTGTAAAATTAAAAGAACAGGCTTCAAAACATACGACGATGTGAGTATATATACAATTTTTTTCTTTTGTAATTTTGTATTTTTTGTAGGCGGAAAAAGACATAGCTGCAATGCGCATGCAGTCCGACTCTGATCAGCCTGGTTTAGGCACACCCAAAAGAAGTTTGGCAAGGAAGAGACAAGCATGTAAGAAATCAAAAGAGAACATCAATACACTATTCACCAAAATTGCAAAAGGATCTCCGAGCACCACATCAACGTCCCAACGAGTTCCCAATGGCAAACGGAATCACCTCTTTGCAAACGCAAATCGATTCTATGCTGAAGCTCAATTTGGTTGGTGCTATACCGAAGAAGCCATTTGAAATCGTAAATAGCTTGGACGCATTGAAATCATTGAATGAAAGAGCCAAGAATGCGGAATTTGTTAAGGAATGTATTAATTACATTGCGGGACGCCATGGAGGGGTGATTACCGGACAGGCTCCGACAGTGCAAATCGATGATGATTTTTTCGACCGCACATTCCTTAAGACATGCTCGTGGAGTGGCCAATCACGTAGAAAACCTCTCGCAGCAAACGCCGCTGTCGAAGTGGATCCGGTTAAAAAAGGAAAAATTAAATTTAAGGTATACAAATCTGCGTTTGATCTATTCTTCAGCTGTGTTAATTTCCTTAATGGGACGTATAAATTACCAATGGTTGAGAAGTTTCTCTCCATTCGTATGAGAAATTCAAGGGCAATCGCCAATCAAGAATGTTTAAAGGATGACGGGTCAGGAAAGAATGAAGATGAGCCAGCAAAGGAAGATGAGTCAGAAAATGAATATGAGTCCGAGTCTGAAAATGAAAAGTCTATTGCCAGTGCGCAATCAGGTAATGATAACGATGAAATCTAAAATCATCAAAAGGACTGATTAGGTTTCTCTCCATCAAAAACTAATTGAACTAAAATGTATTATAATGTTTTAATAAAAAAATTATTATTAAATATAAAATCAATTTATTTTTCTAAAAAGTTTCATAATGTTTTGATAAAAAATTTATTCTATAAAATCAATTTATTGATTTATAATTAATTTTAAATTACAATTTTAAATTATCTGGATACGTGTGATGCATTGGGATAAATGTTGTCGAACCGCGGATGACAATAGCAACAAGTTTGCACAAAATTTCGGAAATTAAAAACAATTTTTGTTGTTTGAATTTGGTGTTATCCTCGGTTCGAAAAACGTTTAATGATGCTGAATCGAGCGGCTCGACAAATACGCTTCCACTTGACTCTAAAACTGAGCCATAAATACCATCATCTGTGGCGTATTCCATGGCAACGATTTCCTTTTCAATTGATAGAAACCATTTATCCGTGTGCGATTTTTTCAAATTAAAATTTTCTCGTATTACGATTTGAGAAAATTTAGTCGAATTCGGTAGAACATTCTTAAATAATGGATACATGATCTCATCAGACGAATCTTCCCAACGAGAAATTAATGTTTCTTCACTTATTCTGTTTATTACCTGTTGAAGTGGCCAACGACCACTTCGAAGCAACTTTTTAATTTGAAAGAGTTGATTTTCAAACGGGTATGATGAAAGGGTTTGTTATGACCCGAATCGTTCTACCTCTTTCACAATGTGTACTAGATTGTGAACATTGCTAGAAATACTGCGGAACGTTTTGCGAAATATTTTAACGAATGCCAGAAAACATTGCTCTGCAACGGGTAAGTATCGGCTAAAGTAATCACTCGAAACAATTGTCGTTCCACAGAATAAATATAAAAACATTAAATACTCGTTGGGAGGCAAGAATTGTCTAAAAATTTCAACGCCAATATAGTTTAGGAATGTGGCGCATTCTGTTCCTTTCCAAAATGGCAAAACGGTTAAAGTTCGGACCGCACGATGAATTTCCATAGGCACTTTAATATTTATGAGAATGTTATTCATATCGTTGACTTCATTTCTGGCCCATTTAAAACCATCGTATCCATTTTCGCCATCCTTGAAGGTTTTCAACAATCGCTTCATAAGCCCAAGATGTAATAGGTGCAGCGAATCACTTACTATTATGTCTTGAACTATGTCCATTGGAAGACGCAGGAGTGGTGTTTTAACAGGCACCTCCCGAATACAGCCATGCTCTCGAATTTTATACACCTGATGGTGTTTCCCGTAGCCATGTGCACGAAAAACCGAATCGGTTCGAGCTGGTGCCACAGTCTTTCGGTAGATTATTGTTCTCAGCAAACTGGAGTACGTCCCAACGGTCGTACATTTGAGACAACCGTGATATCCATTGAAATTGCAGACACCTGTCATGATAAAATTATATAATATAAATAATTTCACTAGCTGTCAGAAAAACAATTTACATTTACTAACCTTTTATCATGGCTCGAGCCGGTGTGTCGCAAATAAACGCTCTAATGGTGATTGAGAGCATGAAACCATTTATGAGTATACCGGTATCTAAAATGCGCATCAATTCGGACACAAATGGTTCCATAAACTCTTCAACTCGCTGGGGCTTGCTCTGGCCATAAAACAAGCCGATTGTCATTGCAGGAATATTATACATTCCATTCACATTGCACAAAATCGGCCAGAATTGGTCCCTGCTGCTATTAAATAATGGAATTCCATCCACATTGAAATTGAGCGCAATTGAAATTGGTCGATTCAAGTTGGCAAAGCACGAACGCAGGCAGGGCTCCAGACCTTGGTGCCAGTATTCACCTCCACTGATGTTAACGATGGTAGTTGAAGGATTTCTCGGGGTACCCATTAGGGTCCTTGGATCGGATGGAAGGCTCAAATTGAATCGATTATTTAATTGTTTCAATAAAGGCTTTAATGCCTTTTGCCGAATGTTGTTATCAATGGACCATCTCTTTAAGAAAACGGACATTGCAGTCGTGTCATCCATTGTATCGTCATTTCCAATTAACATATTTTTAGCACTATTTTCATGCTCATCGGGGCTAAACTCGTCAGACACTTGATGTTCACTGAGCTCAGATTCATAGCCTGGTATTTGGATATTGACACCGTTATCTTTCTCATCGGATGACGACGTCAAATCATAATCATCAATGGGAATTGCATCACGACGAATTGATGGAATTCCGTAACATTCCGTAACATTGATGGATGACGTGTTAGCACACGTTGAGATTCGACAGCTTTTGATGTTAATTGCGTCTTATTTAACAATAAAGCACTGTCTTTTCGAATTCTATCACGAAACTCTTGCAATTTCCTGCAATATGAACCACTCTTTTTAAAATTATCCCACTGCAATTTGTTCTTTATTCCTTTTTTAGGTCGCGGCATGATTTTTTGCAATGTTCAAATGTGACCGCACGTCTTGGCGTCTAAACTATAAACTGTCTCATCGTTTCTAGTTTATTGCACCTTGTAAAATAACAAATTACGTTTTTGGTACTGTTTTTATCTGTTAATGAACATGAAACTTAAAATAATGCTAAAAGTAGCATTACTTTGATGAGAAATTTTTATTTCAATGCGAAATATTTAGTTAGCAATAATTTAATACATGCGGCACATAAAATAGTGCTACAAATAGAATTATTTTGTTGCCAAGTGTCTATTTTCATACAAAATGGCGAAATCTTTAGTTAGCATCAAGTTAACACATGCGGAACATAAAATAATGCTAAAAGTAGCATTACTTTGATGGGAAATGTTTATTTCAATGCCATTTGGCGAAATATTTAGTTAACATTAGGTTAACACATGCGTAACATAAAATAATGCTAAAAGTAGCATTATTTAGATCATACACGTCTTGCTTTCATGCCAACTGTCAAAATAAAAAGTAGACAAAATTTTAGCATTCGTATCATATAATAATGCTAATTTTAGCATTATTTTATTCAACGACTGTTTACTTTAATGTTAATTTTTATTTAGCATTAAAAAAATCTATGGAAACTAATATAATGCAAAAATTTAAGATTTTAGCACCAAATTGAAATAATATAAGGATTATAACCGCCTAATTTCGTTTAACAATTTCCAGTGCTTCTACATTCGTTATTTTGTGCTAAAGGCCGGTGCTAAATGTTCCTTGGGTTGTAAGGCGTCGAAGAGAAAACTACATCACCGGTTACTGCTCGATTGGAATTGGGAGTACACTAATGCGGTTTGTGGCTCGTTTCAACTGAGAGTGGCTAGTCTTGATAGAGACCACGCGCACAATACCATCCTTGCCGGGATGTAAATCAGTTATACGACCCATAATCCACTGTAGTGGTGGCTGGTTGTCATCGTGTAGTAGAACCAACATACCGACTTGATACTGAAATGATCCTTGCTGCCATTTGCTTCTTTGCTGTAGTTCAGTGAGATATTCACAGTGCCAACGATCCCAAAACGACTGCATGAGTTGATGAATTCTTTGAAATCTCGACAGTTTGTTAGAAGTTAGATCGAGTAATGAAGGTTCTGGAATTGACGTTAATGGGGCACCGATGATGAAGTGACCTGGTGACAAAGCGGTCAAATCCGATGGATCATTTGACATTGGTAACATTGGGCGAGAGTTGAGACATGCCTCAATTTGAGTGGTCAACGTGAGAAATTCTTCCAACGTTAAACACGACGTTCCCATTACCCGCTTAAGATGATGTTTAGCGCTTTTAATGGCAGATTCCCATAATCCACCAAAATGGGGAGAACGAGGAGGAATCGTAGACCACTCAATGTTGTGTGAGAGACAGAAATGTCTGATGTGGTCTTGACAAGATTGAGAGAACAATAGAGATTTTAGTTCCTTGAGTTCATTACGGGCACCGATGAAATTGGTAGCATTGTCGGAAAAAATACGTGAGCACAACCCTCGACGTGAAACGAAACGCTTCAGGCAAGCGATGAAAGATTCTGAAGTGGCGTTTATGACGATGTCAAGATGAACAGCTTTGGTGGTAAAACATATGAAGAGACATATATAACATTTATTTTTGACCTTAGCTCTTGATGCATGAATAAAATAAAATGGACCACAAAAATCGATGCCAACCACTGTGAAAGCTCGGCTGACTCTGTTAACGCGTTCCGAAGGCAAATCTCCCATGATTTGGTGTCGTATGACAGGTTTGACGTGACTACAACGCACACAAAGATGCACAATCTGCTTACATAGACCTCTTCCACCGATGATCCAATAGGCCTGACGAAGACTATACAAAAGTGCCTGTGGTCCGGCATGAAGTAATCTCAGATGCTCGTGTCTAGCAAGCATAATCGAAAATATATGATCACGAGGAAGCAGTATTGGGTGCTTATGATTATATGTTAACGCTGCGTGCGTAAGTCGACCACCCACTCTCAATATACCACTATCGTCAAGAAACGGTGCTAATGAGCGAAGATTACTTTTTACTGAAATTTCTTGCTTTCTTGTAAGGGTTTTCAGCTCTTCTGAAAAATTGAGCCGTTGGACAATTTTAATTAATGTTGTCGTGGCGGTTTGCAATTCCACTGGTTGAAGATCATCACTAAGTGAGTTTTTTATGTTATCCTTGTATCTGGTTCGATTAATGAAACGTAACATAAACGCAGTAACTCGAAGGAGACGTGAGAGGTTTTCGAACCGATCAAAAATAAACTGATTCTCAATTGGATTTTGAAGTAAACTCGGAAATGAGATTTTACGAAGTTCGAGGTTAGGTTGATCTTGAGACCATTGATGTTGATCGCGTGGTGGCCACACGGTGTACGAATACTTCAAAAACTGGGGACCGTCCCACCAAATTGAGGATGATAAAAATTGTGACGGCATGAGTCCTCGAGATACCAAGTCCGCTGGGTTGTCTGCTGTGGGCACATAACGCCAATCTTTGATTACGGTTAATTCCTGTATTTTAGTCAGTCACAAAAGTATGGTTTGCCACAAAAGTATTATATTTGTAAGGTTCGGACATGATGCGATATAAGGTGACCTTAGAATCTGTCCAAAGAAAAATGGCTTTGAACGTGTTTTCCATAATCGACAGCACCTTGTGAACTACCTCAGCTAATAACATTGCTGCACACAACTCGAGACGAGGGATTGTTTGTTTAGTTAGAGGTGCAACTCTGGATTTTGAGCAGAGTAATGCTATATGATAATGATTTGATTTTGATAATGAGCGAGTGTAGAGAACACAACCGTAGGCTTTCTCGGAGGCATCGCAGAATCCATGAAGCTCCAGGCTTTCTTGATTGGTTGAAGTAATCAACCGAGGTATGGAGACTCGATGGAGCTCGTGCAGTTCTTGTTTGAATTTGGACCAATGATGGATGGTATTATTTGGAAGTACGTCGTCCCAATTTATACCTTGCAACATCCAGATATTTTGCATCACTAGTTTTGCTGTGATAATGATTGGTGCACAAAAACCTAGAGGGTCAAATAATTGGCAAATCTCGGACAATATTTTGCGTTTGGAGTTAGATGTTGATAAAGGTACTTTGTTAAAACGAACTTCGAAGGAATCAGAAATAGTATCCCACAGTAGGCCCAAGACTAGCACAACTGGTGATGTAGACTGATCGTCTGAAGACAAACAACTGATGTTGGAGACGAATTTTCTCAATTCGAAGCCGCCAAGGCGAAGTAATTCAGTGATATCACTTTTCAACTGACGAGCGTCATTGATTGTTGCTGCACCTGATAACAAATCATCGACGTAAAATTCACGATCCAGGATTTCAGCGACTGAAGGAAATTTGGTTTGGTCGTCAATTGACAGCTGTCTCAATGTACGTGTTGCCAAAAAAGGCGCACAGGCTGTACCGTATGTGACGGTATTGAGGGTGTACCTTTGAAGTTGTTCTGATGGGTGTTTGCGCCATAAAATGCACTGCAAATGACGCTGGTCTTGCTTGACAAGAATCTGCCGATACATTTTTGCAATGTCGCCAGAAAGAGCGACAACATGTCTCCTGAAACGAAGTATTGTAGAAATAAGATCACGTTGTATAGTTGGTCCAACCATTAAGCATTCATTTAGTGAGATATGAGACGAAGTTTTGGATGAAGCATTAAACACAACACGAAGTTTAGTGGTGGAACTAGTTTCCTTCAGGACATAGTGGTGTGGAAGATAATAACTACCCTTGTCATCATGACACATAGTCGCCGACATATGTCCTAGAGAAATATATTCTTCCATAAAGTCTCTATACTGAGCGTACACGTCGGGATTGCCTTGTAGACGATTTTCAAGTGCCAAGAACTGTCGATAAGCGGATTGGAACGATGACCCTAATAGTGACACATTGGGTTTTGTTGGGAGTCCAACACAATATCGTCCTTCAGACGTTCGATGGAAATTGGCTTTGTAATGTTCTTCGCTTTTGGTTTCTTCCTTTGACCACAGTGGTTTTGCTGGCATATGTTCAATTTCCCAGAATTGCTTGACTTGTGTCTCTAACGTTGAAATACTACATAGTACAGTGCTGGATTTGGAATGTTCGTAGCCATGTACCTTCATAGATGTGGTGCCGCTGATGACATATCCAAACTCTGAACTATGTAGCGGAGGTAGCTCAGTGTGAATTTTCAGAGAAGAGCCATTAAATAATCGGTGGTATATTTCTGCTCCCAACAAGAGATCTATTCGGTCGGGCACATTGAAGTAAGGATCTGCCAAGACAACATCGTTGGGCAGTGATTCTGGGATGAAGGGAATGTTTATCGACGGTAGATTATCGGTAATTTTCGGCAAGACATAAAATTTAAGATGAACAGAAAAATCAGAGGTGCGTGAAGTAATTGTGAGATATATTTTATTTTTAATCAACGTTTTAGTCGCTGCGATACCAGAAATGGTCTTTGAAGTTGGATATTGTCGCATTTTCAACATTTTGCAAGTGGATTCAGTGACAAAATTTAATGTGGAGCCACTATCCAACAACGCTCTACACAATAGTTTGGTGCCGTTGTTGGCCACAGCATGTATAAGTGCTGTTCCGATGAGAATCACATTTTTACTATGGTTCGATGTGGTTAATGCTGGCACGTTCCGTTCAAGTGACGCAGCACAATTAGTTTCGATGGTAGGGTGGCTGGATGATACGGTATGCGCCTTAGTTAGTTGATTTGACACTTGCCCATTCGGACTATCAGATGGTAACTGTGTTATTGACATGTCATTGGGTGGGAAATGAAGAAGCTGGTGATGCTTCAATGAGCACTTAGAACATGGTGGGTGATTGCACTGACTGATGGGATGTCGCTCCAGTAAACAGTTACCGCACAATCGTCGGTCCTTGACGAAGTGAAAACGGGACTTCGGGTTCATTTTATCACTGGAAAACAATGAACAATATGGTAAGGTGTGGTTTAAACCACAATAAAAACATCTATCTGTGTGAACGGATGATTTGGAAATACTGCTAACATTGAGTGACATTGAGCTATGGTGTTTTTGCGCGCGAGAAGAACTAGAACTTGAATTGGCTGTCAGCGCATCAAGAATTCTGATGCGTGATCGAAGCAACTCAATCATGCTAGGTAGTGCAAGTGCAACATTAGGTTTGGTGTTCTTGACGATGAAAATTCGTGAGGAATTATCCAGACGTTGAGTCAAATGATGAACGAGGAGAAGGTCCCACTCTGACACTTGCACCTTTAAGATTTCAATGCACCAACATGTTTGACAATTTTATCTACAAAATACTGTAGCGCTTTAGAAGAATTCTCCTGAGGAGATTTGATTTCGTACAACTCACGAGTGTGAAAACGCTTGATGGACACTTCATTGTTATAATGATCACAAAGGGCTGACCATGCTATTTCGTAATTTGCAGCTGTGACCGGGAGGCTTTCTATGAGGTTGTACGCTCGACCAGTTCGTGTGCTAGAGATTAAGTACAAGAATTTAACCGTTGATTCCAAATTTTTGGAGTGGATCAAATCCACAAACACGTCTCGAAACCCCAGCCAATCGGACTCCAAGCCATTAAACGTAGGTAACGTAATCTCCGGTAATCTAATTCCAGTTGTTACTGAACTTGGTGATGAAGGCTCATGAAACGAGGCATTATGAAATGATGTTGCGAATGAAGTATCTTCTGATTTCTTTATGTTGTGAATTTTATCTCTCAATATTGTTTCCAAGTTGAGATAGTCCTCATCGAATGAGTTACGATCAACTAATGTCGTTTCATCTATAACTTCCAGCTGGGACTGAGCACCGTCATATTTTTTGGAGATTGTTTGTAGTCGATTGAGAAGAGATTCAAAACCACCGATGGATGTAGCTTTATCGAGATGAGACTTAAAATTTGTGAGCTGGCCTTTAAAGGCACTTCGTTGTTTTTTCAACAACTCAATTTTCGCTGCGTCTGCCATGATATAATTTCACCCTGATACCAACCAGCGGCCAATAGTCTCAGACAAATGGTAAACAAACAAAAGTACAATGATCTTAAACTTGAGGTGAATTGATTGGAGAACGCTGGCTAACTGACAATACGTAGAACGAAATGATGAGACCAATTTAATTTAAATCAAAAAACCTTGCTCCAAGTTATAGTAAATGGAATTGCAAGAATAACTCATCAGATATGAACGATTACAACAATCATGAATTAGCACAGTCGCTGATTTACTTGTGCTCGCAGGCCAACGATTGCAGATCAACAACTCACAAAAGTGGTCGAAGTCGTGACAATTGAACAATGACTGACTGTTCAATATTAGACTAGTAATTAGAACACGGTGTCATAATTAAGTATAATACATCAATAGACTTACAATTATTCACACTAGGGTTTCAACTGCAATATGACTTATTTAGACGAAATTTAGTTAAGTAATAAGTCGTGATAGTAAGACAATGATTGACTATTAATAAGTTAAACAAATAGATTTAATGATTACAATGACTAGTTATAAGTCATCAATCAATAGATAGCAATATAATCAATTAACAAATCTACAAACACTCAAACTAGATTTCAACTTATAATATTCCTTAATTAGATAAAATTTAGTTAATCAAAATTAATATTAGAAATTCTGAACGAATACCTGTCACCCAACTATTGTGGCTCTTGAACTTCGACTCTTGAATATCCGGTCTTTGATAATCGGCACGGCCAAAATTTATTATTGATTGATGAATCCAGACGGTAGCGCCCTCTACATCCGGCTCGAAGGACCAGAAATGTAAAACAGTGGACTGTATTTTCGTATGGGAACAACTTGACTCAGGAACTCAACAAATAATGATGTGCATAAATTCATCAGCAATTACGACGATAATAAGGATTAATATAAAATAATTCCGGAACTGTATCTCAATAATAATGTTGAATATAAATAATCAGCAATTACGACGATAATAAGGATGAATACAAAATAACTCCGGAACTGTATCTCAATAATAATGTTGAATATAAATAATCAGCAATTACGACGATAATAAGGATGAATACAAAATAATTCCGGAACTGTATCTCAATAATAATGTTGAGTATCAATAATCAGCAATTACGACGATAATAAGGATGAATACAAAATAATTCCGCAACTGTATCTCAATAATAATGTTGAGTATCAATAATCAGCAATTACGACGATAATAAGGATGAATACAAAATAATTCCGCAACTGTATCTCAATAATAATGTTGAGTATCAATAATCAGCAATTACGACGATAATAAGGATGAATACAAAATAATTCCGGAACTGTATCTCAATAATAATGTTGAGTATAAATAATCAGCAATTACGACGATAATGAGGATGAATACAAAATAATTCCGGAACTGTATCTCAATAATAATGTTGAGTATCAATAATCAGCAATTACGACGATAATGAGGATGAATACAAAATAATTCCGGAACTGTATCTCAATAATAATGTTGAGTATAAATAATCAGCAATTACGACGATAATAAGGATGAATACAAAATAATTCCGGAACTGTATCTCAATAATAATGTTGAGTATCAATAATCAGCAATTACGACGATAATAAGGATGAATACAAAATAATTCCGGAACTGTATCTCAATAATAATGTTGAGTATCAATAATCAGCAATTACGACGATAATAAGGATGAATACAAAATAATTCCGGAACTGTATCTCAATAATAATGAAGATTTAATGCAAACATTTCCAACAATGGTGGATTCAAAACCATGTGGTTACAATATTCATCAAAACTATACTTATCTTTTGGTATTGACCGGCAAATCCACAGCACCACAGCATTATCACCACAAGAAGGAAAACACAGCATGTCATTACTCACTGCATATATATATATATATATATATATATATATATATATATATATATATATATATATATATATATATATATATATATATATATATATATATATATATATATATATATATATATATATATTTTCCGACACTCAAAAATTTTTACATTTAATAAACTTTTTAATTTAATTTTAATTTTAATGACAAGCAAAAAAACATTACGTGGAACAATCACGAACAACAACTGAACACAATAAAATATATGTGAAACAAGAGCTAGCCTCAAAAATGTCTCTCTTATATACTATTAATTTGTCAGTGAAGACAACACAACAACAATACATTCCACTCTCAATAAGTTAAATGCTAAAAAAAACTACTGAATGCAGCCAAGTAAATATTCAATACTGAGTGGAACATATTGTTGTCAAATTGACATATCGCTGAAGTAAACAATAATAATAACATTTTCAAGTGAGTGGCTTAATTAGATATTTTGAATTAAATGACATAAATATTATTTTGAATTAAATACTATTTTGATTTGATCACTTAAAATTACTTTGAATTAAATATTATTTTGATTTGATGACTTAAAATTACTTTGAATTAAATATTATTTTGATTTGATGACTTAAAATTACTTTGAATTAAATATTATTTTGATTTGATGACTTAAAATTACTTTGAATTAAATATTATTTTGATTTGATGACTTAAAATTACTTTGAATTAAATATTATTTTGATTTGATGACTTAAAATTACTTTGAATTAAATATTATTTTGATTTAAATAATATCAAATGTAATTTTGAATTAATTTCTTAAATATTACCTTGAATTAAATATTATTTTGATTTAAATTATTGAACATTATTTCCAATTAATTTCATAAATATTAACTTGAATCAAATGTTATTTTGATTTAAATTATTGACCATTATTTCCAATTAATTTCATTAATATTAACTTGAATCAAATGACATTAAATGTGATTTGATTCAAATTGATTAAACATTATTTTGAATTAGTTTATATTATTATTTCAAATGAATTACCATCACTAATGTTTTGACCTTTACTTTTTTTTAGGAATGTGAGCAACGTTTGGACAATTTCAACGCTCCGGAAAATAAGGCAAAGGATAGGATAAGTCATTTTATATTTTTCAAATTATTATCATCCAATTTAAATTACCTTCTCTTTACAGGAATTTTACTTTACGCGAACACATGTAATATAGGAAAATGAATGAGATCAGGGATTTCAGTACATACAAATTTGTTAATCATTTCATTTCCATCAATTCTATCTTCATCTGACAAATTTTACAAAATATGAGCATGCGGAAGCCCACGTTTTTAAAATTCAATGGTATATAGAAGTGCTTTGACCGAACCGAAAATCTTTTTTTTTTCATTAAACAATCTATGAGCTCTTTAAGTTTCACTTTAAACACACGCACAACAATATCAGGACGAAAATTCGAAGACTCATAATTACTCAAATTATCAACAATTTCTGGCCCCTCAATGACTACATGTCATTGTAATAAATAAAGAAGGTTTACCGAAATGTTGTACAATAGACATTGCATCCAAGTAATTTTGATACATGTTACGTGGTGAACCGGTGAAAGAAGATGGCAAAATTACTTTACGACCAACTACTTGCATATGTAATGAAGCCGTGTACCTTCGATATGAACATACATATCAACAATCCATTGAAGAAATCATTTTTGAGAACGATGCAAAAGACTAAAACCATCACGTATAACAAGGCGATAAGATGCATATTGCAACATTGTAACTTTTGTACTTGGCACATTAGCACATGAAGTTGAAACTAAATTATGTGAAATATTAACGTGCCACCCAGTATCACCATTTGGAAACAACAAAGGATAAGCTAAAGGATCCAAAGAAGAATCAAGGACAGAAACAGAACGAATTTCATTTGCATTTTTTGAAAAAAATATCATATTTCTTTCAAAAGGTGGTTCACCATCATCATTTTTATAAATAGCAGCCACATGAGTTTGAACAGCATCATTAAAACGATGAATATCACATTCTCTGTTAACTTTTATAACCATTGACACATCAGCAGTAACATTCTCAGGTCTTTCACAAAATTCATGCATTGATTTAAAAGAACGAACAAAAGGATTCGCACGATCTAACTCAAAACCTATCTCACGCATAAGAAAAACTTCACATACATTGGCATTTCTATTCATTCTCATATTAGCAGCAGTATCAATCGAACAAAAACGCGAAAAATTAAAATGAAAAATTAAATTAAATTAAAACAGAACAAAATTTATTTATATCAAACAATTAATTGGAATAACAAAGTTTTGCGTTTTTGTGAAAACAAAATAGATGGCTTGGGCAAGTCCATTTCATATTGTATGGGGGAGTTCACTTAAATTCAAAAATAAATTTAATTCGTCTATAACTTTTTTATTTATGATCCGATTTGTGTGAATCCGAATCCGATTCTAAGTTACACTAATATCAGTTAGCAGTGAAAATTCGAAATGAATCCATCTGCGAATAAAAAAGCCTTAGGCTCCACAAAATTTTTCGTTAGCGTATTAATATATAAGATAAATAAATTTTTTTTTTGCTTAAAATCTCAATTCAAATTATCACTAAAACAAATTATGGTTTTGAAATGTCACAAAATACAAACTCAATATTCTGGTATAAAATTGATATATTTTTAAACAATTTATAAATGAAAATAAATAAATATTTAAAACTTTAATTTTGCGATCACACACAATTCTTTGATTTAAATTTATATATATATTGATGATTATATATATTGATGATGATTATATTTATTGACTATATATTGATGATTTAAAAATTATATACTAATTGACTCGATCCAAACAATTTGATCGTTTATATATCATACTATCAATCTTCTGTTTCTCTTTCCAGTCATCGTAATAAGCAATTTCTCCAACTTATCACAACAATACAAAACTTATATTTTTAATTGATATTGAGTTGATTATTTTTAATTGAACTTATTTAAATCATCAACAAAAAAATGTTTAATTGTACAGTGGTACAAATAAATGTCTACGTTTATTACAATTGAAGAAAATTAATAAAATTATTAGGGAATTTCATTGAATTTGAAAACAATTGTTTTAGAGTAAAAATTGAAAATAGTCCGTCGTTACAATATTTATGTAAAACTACTGTGTTTTTGCGTATGGACCACGGATATTTATGTAAAACTACTGTGTTTTTACATATGACGCTTTAGATACTGTGTTTCTGCTCAGTAGAGGCATATATTTTTCAATTTTACGGGGTTTTATTAATTTAATTTTCATATTTAGAGTTATTTTTACCACGTTTTTACATGGCAGGGTCATAGAATAACGCTTCGAGACTGGTAAGGTAGTATTAACTCATTTTTTATAATTTTTGATATTACGGTGTTTTTGCTTATGACGGCAGAATATAACTTAAGACAAATCATGACCATGAGGTTTTAGGTATCTCAACACTTCATCAAAATTCAAATACTAGGAATATAAAGGCCTATAATAATTAACTATAATTTAGTTATTCCTAAGCGCTATAAATTTATGAATTAGAGGCATATTATTTTATGAAAAATATATTATATTTATATTTAGTTCAAAATTATATTTATGTTCTCTAATAAGTATACACACTTTTTACAACCAAGTTATTTCTCTGTCCCTAATTGGTCATTCTACGTACCCGATACTCATGAAATTCTATGAATAATATTCATAATAAGCTCTTTAGTGAATTTTTGAACAAGTATTCCTTATAAGTATATAATACAACTGGCTTATTCACGGTTGAAAATTAACGTAATTTAACCATTGAAAATACGCTATTAAGCATAAAAAACTTAGAGTTCTATCTGTGTATTTTCAAAGAATGTATGGCATTGAAATCTCAATGAAGACAAGTGGTTGCAGATTCCTTACATAATATCATGTTATCACAAATATTGCAGTTTGATGCATCGTTATTGTTTTTGATAAAATGTTTCCAAACATATTCGAATTGATTTGGGTTGTTCATTTTAATGGTTATTCGATGAAAATGGTTAAATTTTTTAAAACAATTTTAAAAAGCGGCTAGTTACATAATAGTAGATTGTATTACTAGTGCGAATGCGTTTTCCAAACAAGAGCTAGTTTGCAGCACGACCGTAGGGGGTGCTGCAATAACTCGCGTTTGGAAAACGCATTCGCACTAGTAATACAAACTATTTTTGTAACAAATGCATAAAATTTATAAATATTTATTTAATTGTTAATTTAATCATTTATTTAACAAAGTTATAAACAAATTTAAGATATTTAAATAATTAAAGTGCGCCATCCTCGTTGTAATAGTTGTAAATTATACTAGCTCGCTGCTAAATTGTACTAAACTGTTAACATTTAAAAAAAATAAACATAACAATCCAACAACGGATTTTTAAAAAACATAGTAATCCAACTAACAGCTGTTTACAATTTTGACAACAGTTTTTTTTGAAAACCTAAAATAATTGTTTTTTCTTGCAATTCAAATGATTTTGAGTTGTGTTTAAGTTGTTTTTACTATATGGTAAGTTATTTTAATTATTATTTTGATATTTTAGTGCTATAAAAATATTATATTTAGGATAGATTTAATTACAAATATCACATGCAGGCGGCGTGCGTGCCAGGCATACAAAATATTTTGTGGTCATATGTGCGGAAAAGTAGATTTTTCTTTTATTCTATTCTAGTACAAAATTGAATATTTTTGTGCATATGTTGCAAAAAAAATTTTTATCACCTCAATAACTGCTGTTTCTTGAAAAATTTTTGTTTCGGATTATTTTGCGTTTCACACAAAATGTCAAACCATTTAGAATGCAGTGGTACATAAACCTACCTTACCGTAATTTTGGTCCCCTTTGGTCCGAAAAGCGCAAACATTTATATTTATGATTGTTTTTAGTAAATACGACGTTTAATTTTTTAAATAAAGAAAAAATATTTTTGTCGAGAAAAATAAAAACTTTCTCGAAAAATAGAGATCAGATTTTTGTTAAATTTCTCGAGAAATTCTCGAGAAATAGTTCTCGAGAAGAAACACTAGATATTACTCTAGTGAATTTTAACCAAATGAAATTTTATCAAATGAAATAGGGCTTAGATCAGGTTAAATAAGGCAGACCCTAATAGGGAAATCACCCATTGCCGATCTGATAAGAGTCGGATACAATTAAATAGAACAAACGCTAGCAAGGTATTTTGTATCAGACCATATTCATATTGCCCAGCTAGGGGTCAAATACGAAAAACCAAATCAAGGTTGGTTATATTCAAATAAGGTCAACTCCAGAAGGGTATTCTATATGAGGGCCAAAATAGGCCCACATCAGAATATTCTAATATGGCTTGCCCTTTCTAGACTGATCAGGCCCTGATCATACCCTGACTGTATTCAGGCTTTCCCTAACTAATATCAGCTCGGGTTGATACTGATGATAATGTCTTCTATGATGTCTAAATTGATGAATCTGGTAATACAGCATGTTCCACAGAAGAAAACGCAGAAGGTGTAGCTGAAGAATAAATTGTTTTATTAAATCAGATATAAAATTGTATTTTCGGCAAACAGCTGTAAAATTTAATTTTACAAATTACAGCCACTTAGGAGAAAGTTAAAGTCTTACCTTTTTGACATATAACGCCATTTTTTTTAATGGCGGCAGAAAAAATGACGCCATGTTTTCCATATTTTTACGGCGGCAGCAAAAGTAACATAAAATGAAATTATAAATTAATAAAAATATGGTGAAAATATTTGTTATTCTTTCAAACAAATTGTATAAGTATGACAACAAAAAATAACAAATATTTTGATTGGATTATCAAATTTTGAATTATGATATAACTATGACAACGAAAACCAACAAATATTTTAAGTGGATTATGAAATTTTGAATTAAAAGGTTGATTTGATAAAATAAATTTTTTATATAATTTAAACAAATTTAAATGTTTTTTACTTTTTGGACGTAATTACAAAGAATGAATCGTATAAAAATTTTGATGTATTATTTTCATATTTATAAAAATATGTAAACGTTTGACGAAAAAATAGTGTATTTAATTCGGTGAAAGTAATTTTTTGTGTTTCGTCTAAAATTGTTAAACTGTTTAGACTCAACACAAAAAGTAGCACTTTAGCTCCCAATTAAATAATTTTCTATTTTATTATGATTTAAATTAATAAATGAAATCCTTTAATTTTTAAACTGCAGAATTGTGCTAATATTTATTATTGCTAACGTTGTACTTAAACAGAAAAACAGTATTTTACCTGGACATGAAAAAGGACCAGACTACCGAATCGGAACATGGAACTAGCGCAGCCTGAGCGCTTCTGACGCTCTTATAAGTCTAGAAACGGAGGTTGAGAGGTATAGGGTGGATGTCATAGCTCTGCAAGAAATTAGACACCCGATAATCGGAAAACAAGATTTTTATAGTCACTCTCTATACTGTAGTGGTCATCCTTCTCGAAGAGATTTTGGAACCGGCTTTCTTGTTGGTGCACGCATACAAGTAGTCGTGATGAAATTTATTCCGGTCATTGAGAGGATCTGCTACATACGGGTACATAGTACCACGGGTACGGCAGTACATACAACAATATTTCTAATATGCCGTGCATGCACCTACTGAAGCTAAGACCTCGACGAGAAGGAGGATACTTTCTACATAGCACTGGAAAAGGTTATGAAACAAACACCATGATATTTCTTGGTGACTTTAATGTTCAGGTTGGGAGAGATATCTCTTATGGAAGTGTGGTCGGCCCCAACAGCCTGCATTTAAATTCGAATGATAATGGTGAAAGAATGACTGAGTTTGCATTATTAAATAATTTGAGAATTGCCAGACTTGGGTCTCACCGAATGGAAACACTCGAAATCAAATTCATCACGTGCTTGTAACAGCACGTTTGTTTTCTAGTGTTCTGGATGTGCGATCCTTTAGAGGTGCATACATTGGAAGTGATAACTTCCTTGTATGTGCTAAAATAAAGTTCCACTTTCCAAATCCATATTGCCGAAACATTGGATCAGGATCCATTAATGGAGACGTCGATAAGCCATGGTATTTGCTCAAAGATGCTGTTTTAAACGCTGCTCAGGGAATACTTGGACGACCACAAAACCACTCCCAGAAGCCATGGATGGACCAAACATATATTGACGCTATTCAATACAAAAGAGATTGTTATCTGAAATGTCTACAAGGACGCAACACCAGGTCCACGAAGGAGAACTATAAACTGGCAAGCTTGTCTTGTTACAAAGCTATGTCGACGAAAGAAGAGAGAATGGTGGAAGAGACAGTGTGAGGAGATTGAAAGCTTCAATAAGGAACATCAATCGCGTTACTTCTTCCAACAGGTTACGACTTACGGCCTTAAAGAAGGAACCTCAAACTAGATCAACTGATATTCAAAACGAAGATGAGGAGCTACAAGTAGAACTTAAAGATATTTTAGATACTTGGGCCGCTTATTTTGAGAACCTTCTCAACTTAAGTGACCAGCAACAAGTCGGGCGACGGGCGAAGCTTATTCGTGCGTCAAAAGTTCATCAAGTACAAGAACAGTACAAAATTACAACGAAAGAGGAATTCGAAGCGGCGCTGTCAAAATTAAAACGCAATAAAGCACCTGGTATCGACGATAAAACATCTGAAATGATTGTACCTTAAGATTGTTTGAGCTTGTTCAAACGATCTGGAGGACTGAAATCATGCCACAGGACTGGAACTCAGCTATACTGAAACCAATCCATAAAAAGGGTAATCGCCTACAATTTGCAAACTACAGAGGAATCGCTCTTCTCTGCACAGCATATAAGATCTTTAATCGAACTTTCTACTCGATTAAGCCTCTTCTTGGATCACCATATGTATCAACTAACACCAAGCTCAAGTTATACAAGACGTTGATTAGACCAGTTTGGATGTATGGGTCACAAACGTGGACCCTTACACAAAATGACGAATCACATTTATCTGTATTTGAGCGTAAGATCCTACGCTACATTTTTGGTCCACGGTCCACAGACAGACGATGGAGAGTACAGAACGCGATATAACTTTGAGATCAGAGACCTTTTTGAGGGTCCAGATATAATAGATTGTATCCGTTCCAACAGGATTGCTTGGTTTGGGCATGTTCTACTAACCGATTCACAGTCTGGAATGATTAATAAAATGTACGAAAGGACCCCAGGGAGTGGGCGACCGCGAGGTAGACCACGACTGCAATGGGAGACGGACGTAATACACAACCTTAAAAAAATCGGCTGCCATGGTGTTACTGTTGCAAATGACCGTGGTGAATATTCGAAGCTGATTAGCTTGGCAACGCTCCTACATTGAGCATGAACACCACAAAAAAAAATATTATCAAATTTGTAATAAGCATTAATTTTGCATTTTTACTGCGTTTTGTGTGGCCATTTTGTATCAACGTTTTTGAATTTTGTAAATGTGGTATCACATTCGTAATCAGCATCTTTGAAAACACTTATATTTATTAAAAGCAATTAGCGGATTGTGTTGAACGGGAACATTTTTTTTATCAATATTTATACAAAAGGTGAATGCAAAAGGTTAATAAAAAAATATGGAAACAGGACTTATTCCGAAGTTAAGGCTCTTTTTGTCTAATATAACTCGCCTATATACAAAAATATATTGGATGAAATATGAACTATTTTATTGCTAACTATTTCGGGAATTTAACTACATATAGAGAAGGCTTAAATTTGGCTAGATAAGCAGGCTCGTTTCTTTAACCACGAAACAGGGTACCACCATCAAGAAATGTGTCATAACTTAGTTTGAACGTCCTACCGTTGACTAACTATGGTTCATTCGCCAGCACCCCTTGGCTAGTGGCACCACCTTGGCTAGTGATATCTTACTGCTATACCCAGGAGTATGCCATATATATTATATTAACTCATATGTCATTATTAAAGAAAAACTCTATGAGAATACCACAATGCAAGAAGTGTCAAGGTTTTAATCATACACAAAATTACTGTGGACGTGAACCAATATGTGTCAAATGTGCCGCTAAACACTTAACGTAAGTATGCCCAGTAAACAGAGACGGCATAGCCAAGTGCATAAATTGAAAGGAACAACATCCAGCAAACTATCGTGGATGCGAAGTTGCTATCCAACTCCAAAAAAATAAGAGATAAAACGCACAAGCCATCACAAAACAAGCGAAATAACGTTTGTAGATCTAATGAACTATACCAAGAGAAACTTTGTGAGCAATCAAAGATCGCGAAAGATGGAAAATCATACGCACAAGTTCTTAAAGGCTCAGAGTCAATCAACGACTCGGGAATATTAGAAAGCATCAAGAACTACATGGAAGTAATTCTAAGGCGGTTAGATGAACAAAGCAACCTAAACGTTTTGATATTCCAAAAAATTAAGCAGATAGAAAGCTTTAAACAAATCATCAATAAAATTTAAATATGAATGCAACACTCAGAATTGCAACCTGGAATGCAAACGGGTTAATCAAGCACACCACAGAAGTTGAAATGTTTTTGAAGCTAGAAAATATAGATATTTTTCTAATATGAGAAACTCACTTTGTTAAATCACATATATAAAAATACCTGGATACAAACTTTATCATGCAATTCATCCAGCAGAAAAAGTGAGAGGAGGATCAGCAATACTAGTCAGAGATAACATAAAAAAAGCACTATGAAGGTATTAAAATCGAAGAATAAGTAATGCAGGTCACGTCGATAACAGTTATTACTAAAAATAAAAACGTTGTTATAGCCGCTATATACTGTCTACCAAAACATAATTTGAAAAAAATGATTACTCCAAACTCTTCAATGCACTAGGCAATAAATGTATTATTGGTGGAGATTTTCACTCAAAAAACACATATTGGGGATCAAGAATCACCACAACCCAAAAATAATTTGTAAATAAAATAAATTTTTGCTTTTTTGAAATAATTTTTTTTGTAATCTACAATATTTTTGGTGAACTCACAAAAAAATTTGTGAGTTGTATATTTATAAAAAATTTGTAAAATTTACTTAGTTTTTTTTTTTTTGAGTGAACGCAATAGGTTTGCTGGTTCAGGTAAAATTGACTTTATTTTTGTAGAAGTTCGTTCATCCCTAATGTATTTGTAGAAAATTGAATGATCAGCAACATTTCTTCTGTGCTGCAAGGAATCAAGCGTATCAAGAGTCGAACTACCAATCAGTGTAAAAGCTCTGCGCTGAACAGAATCAAGACACTTCAAACAACTACAATATGCTCCACCCCAGATGTGAGAACAGTACTCCATACAGGGACGTATTTATATATTTATATATTAAAAGAAGCTGTTCGCTATTGAAAAACTTACGACATTGGCCTAAAAAGCCCAATTTTTGAACAGCGTTCATAGCTAGGTTAAAAAGATCAGAATTCCATTTCAAATTGTTTTCAACTTCTACTCCTAGAAGCCTTACAGTTCTTTCTCCATAAGATCTTTGGAGTCAAACATTAACGGAAACGGATTAGGTGCGGCTAATCTAGAAAAATGCTAAATCTGTATTTTACTTGTATTTAATTAAACACTGTTAACAAAACACCAATCCATGAGTTTTGTTAGATCAGCGTTTAAGGAATTTATCAAATTTGATCTAGAGTTATTCAGCGCTGATGGGGAATGTAAATTAGATATTTCATGAGACGCATCAAGCGTATTATCGTCAGCAAAGCTATGAATAGGATTAACTGTTAAATCTAACAAATCATTAATATAAATAAGAAAGAGAGTAGGCGACAAAGTAGAACCCTGAGGAACTCCAGCATTAGTTGAAAAGACATCCGATGAGACAGCATCAACATTGACCCGAAATTTTCGTTCAATAATAAAGTTCTGTACCCAAGCAATTAGTTGCTTGTCCAAAGCATAGCATCTTAATTTGCAAATAAGATTGTTGTACCACTCGGCCAAATGCCTTAAAAATATCAAGAGCAACACCGAAAGTTTCACCATGGTTCTCAAGAGATTTATTCCAGACATGAATGACAAAAGAAAGTAAATCTCCAGTCGCCCTTCCTTTTCGGAACCCGTATTGTCTTTCATCAAGTAATTTTGAGGATTCTAAGACGCTCATTATATTAAAATTATTGCATTTTTCAAAAACTTTTGCAACAGCGAACAAAATTGAAATGGGTCTGTAATTTGTTGGATCAGTTTTTCTACCCTTTTTTAAAACTGGTTGAACAGCTGCCATTTTCCAGATTTTAGGAAAAACCGCTTTCTTATACGACAAATAGAATATTTTAGTGAGGATTGGTGCTAGCTCTTTTGCAAATGTTTTAAGAATAATCGGATGAATACGATCTGATCTGGCTTAGAAGCTTTGTTAGTGTTAATTTGTAAAAGCATTTTCCGGACGATGTTTTTACGAAAAATTATACTAAACATTTTATGAGAAGCTCTAGGAATTGGTTTAGATTGGCTTTTTCTTTTAGGTCAATGACAGGCATATCACTATCAATAAGAGGAGGTAGAGAAGACTTACAAAAAATATATTGGACAGCCTTAACAACTTTATAGAAATTACGTGAAACAGTTGAATGTTCAGAAAATTTAGATCCGTTTTTCCTATTAAAGAGATTCTTTTCTGTATCTATTAGTCTCCTACAAATATTCGGTACTGTCTAAGGTTTTCATCAGTTTTATTTTGCTTAAACTTACGAAAAGCACTTTTCTTAACTTTGATTGCTTTTTTACATTCATTTGAAAACCAAAGATCAGGCTTTGGGACGGTCAATCTATTTGGAATATATCTGCGCATACCCTCGAGAACGATTTTGGAAAAATTTAAAGCCGCTATGTTTGGGTATTGATCAGTAAGACAATTTTGTTTCCATGGAAACCATTAGCTTTATAGTCTCGAATAAGGCGGGGGTTTTTTATATGGTTTTACCTCAAAACCCCATCAAATTACGAAAAATGAAAATAAAATGATTTAGTTTTTGAATCGTATGTTTATTCATACAACAGAATTTACTAAAACACAACAAAAATTGTATGGTTTTTTTTCAGGTGCTTCAGAAAATTCAGTAACTCTGTAGTTAGTAACTTACGTTAGTAATTCAGGGTTAAAATAAGCTACACATCTTAAATTCACAATGTTGATTTCTCTTAATTACAAAGAATCCAGTTTTTAAATTAAATGTATGACATTGCAAGTGTAACTGGATAAATAAGCAGCAGCTATAAGTAGAGCAAAACCTCCTATATATTCTTCATAGCCTGATTCATTGACGTCAAATTAAAAAACCAATGAACATCCATACGCAAAAAATTGGATTAGCGTTTTTGATAAAATTTTTTGAATTTTATTTTATATGGAGTTTTATTTTTCCAGATGGCGTTAAACATTTTTTGGATTTTTTTATATTGAGTTTTACTTTTAAAATGACGCTACCCAGTTAGAAGTGTTATCGATCTGTTATTGATAAACACTCGATAATGCAACATCTATGTATCGATAACGCGTTATGTACATCATGATGAGAAATCATCGATAATTTTTATTCAAAACTGTGGCACCACATTATCGATGAAAACTATTAATAACATACAAGTTAGCTATTATCAATAACGCAATCAATTACCTGTTACCAATGTCGTTGTCAATAACTGTTATTGAAAAGGTTATTGAATTGAAACCATTATTAGGTTTCAATACAAAATATAAATAAAAATCGGGGTGGTTTTAATTTCATATTAATTTTATTTTCATATATTTTATTTTTAAAAATCGGTTACATATTTACATTTAAACTTATATTGAATTTATATTTTAAAAAATCAACAATTACATATTTTTATGAAATTGAAATATGTACATATATAAATTTAATTTTAGGTTATAGATTAGTAGGCACTATATAATATAAATATTAAAAAATTATTCACATATTTCTTATATATAAAAAAAATTAACATGACTGTTAAGATTTTTGTTTTATCTAACAATATTAATTTTATAAAACACCTTAATTTTATAATATAATAATTATTACTTCATTTATATAAAACACCACAATTCACGACACAGTCATCCCTTTTGATATTTAACAAAATGTCTGACTTTTGCTTACAAAAGTGAGACAGCGCACCCAGATAACAACATCAATAACGGTGGTTATCGATATTGGATTTTTAGCTGGGTACAAGTTCACGATTTTTTCTGTTCTAAAAACTGAAGAAGCCCAGTAAAAGTGCTATACCAGATTTACTAGTAACTTACTATTAACGCGTTATAGTAACAAGACCAAGACAAACCCAAGACCGCGCAAACAAAATGTCCCACCTCGACTTGTATAACATGTATAGGGTTTGTCTGGTAAGACGTGTCTTTAGTTTGTCTGGTCAGACATGTCTTTAGTTTGTCTTGGTAAACCTAAATCGTGTAACCACCTTGGTATAGAATTTGGAGTTTTTGTAAATAAAATACATTTTAATAATTATGTTTAAGTTGTTTATTATCTGTAATAAAATAAACAAATATAAATATAAAAATATTTCTTAAATAAATATTTAAAATAATACTATATATACAGTTATTAATTATCATATATCAATCTGGCAAAATAAAATGGGGTTAAGCTAAAAGAATAACATATATAATGTTTTAAAATTTGAGTATTTACTTATATATAAATATAGGTACTTACGTTTACAATTCCCTTTATTATATTTAAATCTTCACTTTATTAAAATTAAATGGTCGACATATATATACATAAAACGTGAAAACACAATTGTAAATTGTTCTCATATAATAGTTTCGATCTTTTTCGTATGTGCGTATAAGCAGTGGCACTATAAGAGATATATGCCTTTCTCACTCCCACTAACGCACTCATGAATGATAACAAAAAGTTTAGTGGGAGGCTTATATATAGAGGGTTTTGAGTAGAGAATGCTTTCATACTGATACAAACTGTCGCTACGTCATCAAATGATAACAAAAAGTTTAGTGGGAGGCTTATATATAGAGGGTTTTGAGTAGAGAATGCTTTCATACTGATACAAACTGTCGCTACGTCATCAAATTTGGTTCAGGCTACTCGAAAAAAATTCTGTTCTCTATATTTGTACATGAATAGATGTATTAAAGTGTGCAGTTTTAATTGTGTGAGTAATTTGTATTAATTTAATTTACACCCAATTCTGTTTTTACACGGTCTTTTTTTAGACGGTTTTGATATAACACGGTCTAGAAAAAAAATTTAAATTCGTTTTTACACGGTTTTGTTTAAATTTTGAAGAAAATATTTTTTTTCTATATATAAAGTTAGGCATGTTTAGTGTTAATTATAATAAATTAAAAATTAACGTCTCTTAATATCCGAAGATACCATGTCCAACTAAGGATTAGGATTAAGTTTGAATAAATTAAGTTTCTTTAAGAAGTTTATGAACGTTATCTTTAAAATTTTGAGGATTAAAGCTATCAGGGGAAACCCTTGATGGTGAGACATTCCATAGATGAGAGACTCTGCTGAAAAAATCACGCTGAAAAGCAACACTTCTGAACCTTTTTATATGAAGTGTAAAAGGATGGGCTACAAAATTTACTCTGGTGTTGCGCGAGGTTTGGAAGTTTGTTCATCCACAATGTATTAATAGAAAATTCTCAGATCAGCAACATTTCTTCTGTGTTGCAAGGAATCTAGCAACATTTCTTCTGTGTTGAAAGGAATCTAACTCATTAATAAGAGTTGAGTTGCTAATTAGTTTAACAGCTCTGCGCTGAACAAACTCAATTTACTTCAAACTCCTAAAATCAGATACACCCCATATGTGAGAACAATACTCCATGTAGGGAGTATAAACGAGTTATATATTAAAAGAAGCTGTTCGCTAATGAAAAACCTACGAAATCGTTCCAAAAACCTCAATTTTTGAGACTAGGCTTTAGCTAGGTTAAAAATATGAGAATTTCATTTCATATTGTTTTTAACTTCTATTCCTAGAAGTATGTATGTACAGTTGATCAATTTTCTTTGAAGATTTTTTAACGTTAATCTTAAAGTTTGGAGGAAGAAAATTGTTTTATCTTATGATACTCTTATTGATACACTGGTATAACGTGTCAAGTTTGCAGGCTTAGGTAAAATTGATTTGATTTAGATAGAAGCCCGTTTATCCATAATGTAAAATCCGGTCAAATCAGTGACATACTAGGAATCAAGCTCATTAGTAAGATTTGAATTGCTGATCAATTTAACAGCCCTCTGTTGTATAGAATCAATCAAGACCTGTATGGTACACTCCATATGTGACAACAATAATCCATGCAGGGGCGATTAAATAACTTTTCCATTAAAAGAAGCCCTATTAAAAACCTAACTCAACGACCCAAAAAAATTAGTTTTTGAACAACTTTCTTAGTTAGGCTAAACATATGAGAATTCCACTTAATATTATTTTTAATCTCAACTCGTAGAAGTCTAACGAATTTTTTCTCTTCAAGATCATTTTTCTTCAAGAATCAAACTTTAATGGAAAAAGGATAAGATGTTGATAACCTAGAAAAATAGCAAACTTGAGTTTTGCTCGCGTTGAACTTAACACTTTTAGCAATACCCGATTCCATTACTGTTTTTAAATCAATGTTTAATGACTCTATCACATTTTACCTAATGCCATTAAACGCTGAGTATATATTAGGTAATTCAGGAGAAGCATTAAGCGTGCATCATTAGCAAAACTATGGATTTAATGAATCGTTGAGTGCAACAAGTCAATATAGATAAAAGAAAGAGTTGGGGATAGAGTGGAACTTTGAATAAGGCCTGCATTCGTTGAAAAGATATCTAATGAAAAACCGTCGACATTGACTTGAAATTTACGCTCAGATATAAAAATCTAAACTCAGGAAATAATTTGCTCGTCGAAGTCATAGTATCTCAATTTGCATATAAGATTGTTGAGCTGTACTTTGTCAAATGTTTTGGCTATATCAATAAAACAGCACTGAAAGTCTCACTATGATTTTCAAGTGACTTTTTCCAGATATGTTTGACAAAGAAAGTAAATTTTTCGTCACTCTTTCTTTCGGCGAAAACCGCATTGTCTTTAAGTATTTTTGACCAGTTAACAGTTGACCTCATATTTTTAAAATTAATGTTTTTTTCATGTATTTTAGCTACAATCGACCAGTTTGATATGGGTTTGTAATTTGTTGGATCCGTTTTCGAACCTTTTTTGGAGTACACTGTACACTAGCCATTTCCCAAAAAACTAGTATTTCAAATTATATACGAAAAGCCTTACTAATATAAACAACCGATTTATATTGAAATATGTATCCCGTCGTTGGAACAGCATGCTTGATTGAGGTGGTGAAACGTGCATTATCGCATTAGACATCTGAAATGCATTTGATCGAATCTGGCATGCCAACTTCATGTAGCCGTAAAGCATATTCAAAATTGTCTCACCGATCAAAACATTTCGGTATCCATCGATAGTTTTTCTTCTGAGTCTAAATTAAATTATTACTGGCGCTCTCTAAGGCTCAGTTTTATTCCCCACTCTATTTTTAATTTATATCAACGACCTGTTGAAAATTATCAGCAACACGACAAATGGACCGAGAGGACCGAGAAAAAGTCGCCGATTGAGGTAAAAAAAATTTAGTCAATTCTAATTCCACCAAAACACAGCTATTGATTGTTTTCCGATCATAGACCGAGTTCCCCAATGATACTTCCATTACTATCTATGACGAACAAATAGCATCCTAAATAGATGTGAAAAATATTTCATTCCGTATAATTTACTCCACATTTATAAGTTCTAATTCGTCCATGTATGGAATATTGTCATCAAGTCTTGTGTGGTGCATCTATTTCGATCTAGGCTCTTTTAGATTATGTTCAAAAGCATGCTTTACGAATTGTTGGCGACCGAAATTTAACATCAAATCTTGATTTCCTACAACATTGTCGCACTGTTGCTGATCTCTGATTTAGTTTTTGTTTTTTTATCAAATAAACTGTGCAAACATGCACAAAAAAATTTAATTTGGCTTTTATATAGACTCTTAATAGTTTTTTTGTACAAATTATTTTATTTTACCTATTTTTAACAGAAATAAAGGGTGTGGAACCAATTCCCTTTTTTTCTATGTGCTGCATGTCTTTTTATGCACGGTTTTTTTTACACGTCTTTTCCTGGAACGTATCTACCGTGTAAAAACAGAATTGGGTGTATATGCAAAACGCAATTGGATTAGTATTATTTTGATTGATAAAGTTTTGTATTCTCTTCCATTTAATTATATCAGCTTTATTTGTATGTTTTTTCGATAATAATAGTATGTATTATTGTATTGTTTTCTAACCTATAGCCTAATGAACTTAACCTATTGTCTAATGAAAATTTTCTTATAAAAAAATTATCATTATTCAATTGGTATGATTCCAATTGGTCAAATTGTTTTGATTTCGTTAAAATTATTTTCAAATTATAATCACAATTGCTTTGATAAGTTTTGTTCAAAAATCAAATTTTTTCTATGAGAAAAGTAAACTCACTAGAGTAAAAAAATAACAAATTATAGTTGCTATGGTTTTTCATATAATTTTACAAAGTATTTCAAACAACGTAACTATGAAAAAATAGAATATGAATTTTGAATGTTTTGTTGTCGATTTCTAACTTTATAATTTATAGTAAATATCGATTATATATTAGTATCATAGAAAAAATTGCATTTCCTACGCGAGATAAAAACGTTTTCATCTCTTATAGGAACTTATTTCGTTTAGTTGACCTTGGTTGATTGTGTAGCATGGGGTTTTTTATCATCAGGGTTTTTTTTAATAAGAAATTTGATTTTCAATTAAAACAATAAAGATTTATTAATTGAAGAAAATGTTTTTACTTTTTGTAATACACAATTCTTTGCAGAGAATAAAGTATTGTAATCGATTCGTGAATAATGAATTTTATTCTCTCGCAAATTAAAATTCTCGCTCGTGCCTCGCTCAAATTTTAAACTTTTGCTTGAGAATAAACTATTTCATTATACACTCATTGATTAAACTACTATTATTCAACGAATTCAAGTTATATACTTATTCCACGATCGGTTTTTGATATGATAAGCATCGTACGCAAATTGCAAAACTTCAGATTTAGCATGCATGGGAATGTAGTGTTGTAAATTGTTTATTTTTGTGTATATGATTAAGAACAATTATAAGTTAGTGTTAAAAAAGTTTTAATATTTTTAAAAAAATAGTTTGAACGGTAACGGTGTTCAATAATATTAAATTTTATGTAAGTGAAAATGTTTTAATAGTTATTTCTATTTTTCTTTCAGTGTTCAATAATATTAAATTTTATGTAAGTGAAAATGTTTTAATAGTTATTTCTATTTTTCTTGTTTTCTCAGACCAAACATTTTTAAGTTGTAATATATATTTGGTATTAAATTTTCATTGAAAATAATTACATTTTCATTTAATTAATTAATTCTTATATTAAAAAGAAATATTTTTCAAAACTAACTTGATTTGAGTTTTTCATTTAATTTCGGTTTCTTTAATAAAAACGTCTTTAATCGAATACTGACTGACATATGTGCGTGTGTATTGTACAAGACAGCTATTTTGATATAGCAATATATTCACCAGTAATTTTCCTTTATGCAAGTGTTACGTATAATTTTGACGTAATTGGAATGAGGTTTCCAATTTTTATTTAATGACATCAAAATAATTTAGTAACAAATAGATAATTCATAATCTAACATTGATTGCAGTTAAAGTGTCGATAACAAAATACATGTCATTACTCGTCATTGCTTAAACCAGAGATAGAAGATTATCATTTGAAGGGTTCAGGTGAAAAACAACGTAAGTCCATAAAATCAAATTTCGAGAAAATTGCAATTTTGCGTTTGAAGCCATTAAAATGCAAGAAAATTTGTAAATTCGGATTGAACAATGAATAGACATGGTTCATGAAAGTGTTTTTAGTGAAATTATCATTTCCCGTTTTTTGGTAAAAAATGGTGGATTAAGTATCCCGACAAACAATTTTTGACCGAGCGGTTCGACGTCCGTAAATTTTCAGTGCACAATTACACCAAAAAATTCAACTTGGTAAGATTAAATAACACGAATACCTACCATCGTGGTTTAAAACGAACGAATATGTGACGATGTCTTCACGAAACTAAAAAAAAATCATTCTAAATTCGTGAAATGATTATTAAAAATTCAAATCAATTAAACGATTTTGTAATGACAATTAACCGTACAGCGATCGGTTTTTTCTAGATTTTATCAACGTAAAAAGAACGAAATATACCCTAGTTGAAACGAAACGAAGTTATAAAAATCATCTCGAGTTTCCGAAACGACTCTCCGAAACAATATTAAAATTTTGTGATGTAAAATAACTGTGGAAGCCGATGATTTTAAATAAAAATGTTTTCCGATTATAAAAATATTTATTTAAGATAGGTAGTCTGTACTTTCACGGTATTTTTACATACAAAATTTTAGTATTGTTTCGGGAAGTCTATCGGAAATTCGAAGTGATTTTTATTCATGTTAAAATCGCATCATTTGAAGAAGTAATTTCAACTATTAAGGAGTGTAGTGAAAGTGAGTGAAAAAAACAATTAAAAATTAAAATTTTACTAAATTAGTAATACTTATTAATAGTAATAACTAGTAGTATTATTTTGTAATTTATTCGGATTTTCCACAAAACGTAAGTAAAGTGTTGAATTATAAAATTATGTGCTTTGTATGGGTAAAAAAAGTATGGATAAACCAATTATAAATGTGCTTTGCTTAGTTTGAATTTGCTGAATTTTAGCTGAATTTGAAATAAGCATACATTGAATGGGGTCGGCACATAACTTTGTTTTAGAAATTTCTGGTTTTGGACGATTTTGAACGATTTTGAACGAAAACAATAGATCGATTTTTTTCACCAAATTTCGTCACAATATACAAAGCTGTGATTAATCGTAATTTTGTTGTTTCTTCAAAGCGTTTTTTAAGGGAATGTTTTTTTCTTATAGGTTTGGTTTAAGCTTTGTACCGTCAATATTACCAGTACGCGATTTCCTTTATAGTATTATAAGTTATTTGCATTTTATAGATCATGATTTAGTTCAGGGTGGCTGTCCAAAGCGGACTGGCATAGACAGTTTCTGGTCCGGAACCATTAGATCATAATTAAAAACCTTTTCTAAAAATTCCTTATTTCCTTCACTAATAAAATTATTTAATATCATTTAATATAATTATACATATTTTAAATTTTGTCATTTACAGATATAACAAAATTAATATTCAACGAGCATACGTTCGTCATACAAATGATTACTGAGGTCCAGAATTATTTGAATTCGGATAACCCTGTGACCTTTCAACAAGTGAAAAGTAGTGGAAAAGATTTTTTAAAACGGGCAAATTACCGAAAAAAACTAACTGCAAATTTTAAACGCACTTAAACACATGTACATACCAAACTAATAATATGTTTTATAACATATAAATATCCGATATAATATTATTATATTGTGAATTCTAGTCGTAATTTTTGTTTTGTATAATTTAATTTTCTTATATGTAAATATATATAATACACACACATATATCTATACATATGTATATATTATATAAAGTAACATATAAAATCACCTATCATACGTACATTTTTTTTCATTTTTAATTATTATTATTATGTTATCCTATTGTGAATTAGCCTTATTTTTATTTTGTTATATAATTTAAAGAAGAAAAGTCTTATATACATATGTATTTTTTTATGTTTTTTATAATAAAATTTAAGGTTAAACAAAAATTAAATTGAATTAAATGCAAATAATTTTTTAATTAATTGGGTCTCCATTTTTGTAAAAACATGCCTAACACCCTTGGTCCGTTACACGGTTATCCGACGGTTAAATATTATTAATTTTAACCGTGAAATATCCAACTTCCTAAACGCACATTTCTGGACATTTGTTTGTGTTTATGGTGGTCAATTGTAATACCATTGCAACAGTAAATTGACTGGATTTTAGTCAACCATTAGTCAGTCCACTTTACCTATAAACTTCGTTATTAGTCGGTTTAGATCGACTTTCAAAACTATTCACAGACTTTGTGACGCCCCATAGTCCGACAAAACATGGTCTTTTTAAAGTCTTTTCCCGAGAAAAGTCTGCAAATCAACCACACGGTCCAAAGTCTTCCAAGGGTTATTTGTCATTACCAAAATTTTATTTTGTTTTTCGGGTAGTTGTTTTTCCCCTGTAGATTGTTGTTTTTCCCCTGTATGCGAATTCTTTTCAATTGATTTATATGGGCTGGGTTTGATATTCATCGAAATTGAATATACCAGCTGAAAGCTTTGTATTTCTTCAATAGATAGCAGCACTAACTCGATTTAAAAAAAATGGACTAACTGTTGTTTGTTTTTCCCCTGCATCCTTCATTTTTCTAAAGATTTAAATTTATCATGAATAACCAAAATCAAATATTTTTTGAATTCCTTTTTTCGGAAAAAAAATTCGGATAAACGAGGATCACTCATAGTTTCGTTTGAAAGAAAGATTGATAATTGATATTCCTTTTGTTGTAAAAACAAAATAAAGAAAATAAACTGAACTCTTTTTTTTCAAAATTTGTTTCGTTAAATTGAGCGAGCATCTTTTAATCTTTTGATACTCAAATGATTCTCAAAAGATAGATTGATGAATGACGAAAAAATTCGATTTTACATTTTTGAGGTTGGTTTAATTTGTATGAACACTTTTCATACAGTTATGTAGTATGGAATTATGAAAGTTTGTATGGATAAATGGACAAATAAAATTTCTGAATAAGTTTAATAAGTGCTGGGCTTGAAATAATTGTAATGAATTATTTATTGGTTATGAATTATTTCGGCATTTATTTTGCACTGAGAATCTTAATAACTTTTTGAAGTTATACTTCTTTGCGCTCGTTGTAAATATTTTGATGGGGTGTTAATCGAGAAACCGCGTCACGCTTGTTTAAGTTATATTTTAACCTTTATGCTGTATGGTAATAAAGACGAAATTAGTAAATCAACCTTATGTTGTATGGTAATAAAGACGAAATTACTAAATCAATCATATTTTATAATAATAAAACATTATTCGCTTAGTTATCTTTGATCAATTTTTTTTTTCACTTTTCGGAATTATCATTAAAAGGAATTGTTAATGTATAATATGACAAACAAATATGTACATTTATATGAAAATTATGTTAAATTATTTTTTAACAAATACATATTTCTAATTTACAACAAATATGTTCTTATGGTTTGCAATTATATAAAATATGTACATATTTCTAGACATTAGCACCAATACGATACATATAAGCATTGCTTATATATGATTAAACAAACCTGCTTGCATTAGCAGAACTGCCCTCACATGTTGCAAAAATTGGAAATTGACGTTTCTTTTCCTCTTCTTAGAAACATTGATGAACCAAGAATTTGCATTGGAACCTTAGAACCGAAGAAAAAGATCATAAACAATATCAAAGCTACAGGTTTAAAGTGTTTTACTTATTGAGTGAAATATGCTTCTCCATTACTTTCAAAACTATTATTGTTATTGCAAGGGATCTATAAAATATATGCAAATATGTTAACAAATGGTGTGATTTGACTGTTTTAATCATAATATATAAGTCTGAATTTACAAATGAAATTAGTCTTATTATTATTTTTTCCAATTTTTGTTTTAAGTTGTGGGAAGGAATGTCGAAATAAGACGATGACCATTAAGCGATAAAACCCATTAAACGAAAATATTCACTAAAAATGGTGGTATTTTTTAACCGGCCGGCGTATGCATCAATGTAGTAGAGTATTGCAGACAATCGATAAAATATATTCTCAAATTGCAATACGACCCTCTTCAGAACAGCAAAATTTCTGGATTGATAAATGATTATAAGTCTACATGAAATAGGACGCTAAACCAATAGCAATGAGCCAGTGTACCTATTTTTTATAACGAGTACGGTGTGTTATGTACCCCGGACCGTCAGCTTCCAATTTGGTATTCACTATTCTTTATATTTAATAATACACAAACCAGTTTTGTTTCAAATCAATTTTATTTTATTTATTTTTATGTTAGCTCGTTGACGGTTTAATTCGGAGTCCTCATATTATTTTTTGTTTTCTTAAAGTTAATTTAAATTGAAAAGCAATTGGAGGGGAGTGTAAGTACATAGGTAAATTGATTTATTTAATTTATAATTTGGGGAAAATTAAAAGAAAGGGCGTGATTATAATCAATTATTTGTTATTGGTCAAAGCATACCACTTTAGTTATATTGCTTTGACCTACATCAAATAATTGTTTTTCATAACAATTATTCCGAAGTCAACAAACTGATTTGTAACATATTTACATTTTTGCAAACATAATTAAAAATTATTGTTTGCAAAAATGTATGAAACAAACCAATTATTTTGTTCAGAATAATTATTATGAAATCAAAATGCTTGTGTCGCATTTTGATGAGTTTGGATATATGGAAATAAGGTTTTGGATAGTTAAAGATTGGGAAATGGAATTGGAGGAACTAGGAACCTTACAGGTGGTTTCGGAGTAAGTAATTGACAATTGTGACATCCAATAAACAAATATATTTACGCTCACCTAATTGTTCGTGACACATTGAATTATTTGAATTAAATCTTTGGAATAAAATTTTAACTTTTTTCTAACCTTAATCTTTTGCCATCTACATTTATAAAAATTATTTAATTATTATTTGTCTGTCAAATGTGTTTTAATTTTAACATACATTTAATATGTAAATTTATCTATAGCTTTAGAGACATTTACTTAATGGCTTTTGCTGACTGTAAAATGATACTATTACATTTTTTTCAAATTTTTATATACATATTACTAATAAAATAAGTTAAATTAAATGACATTAAAAAAAACTATAGGAGAATTTACTCAAAAAAAAGAGTTTTCAACCACTTTATCTGGGAAGCACGGGCAACGCCGTGTGGGTACCTTCTAGTAATTAATAATTATTAGTTTTTTGAATAATATTTTTTTTAAATAATATTTTTTTTTCTTTTTGGATAATATTTTTTTTTTATTTTTTTGACTAAGAAAACTAAGAAAAATCGACGATTATACGTTTTTATACTTTTTGAATAATAATTTTTTTTTTAATAATATTTTTTTTTTGAATATGTTTTTTTTTTGCTTTTTTTTTTAACGATATTTTTTTTTTTGTATTATATTTTTTTTTTGAATAATATTTTTTTTTTGAATAATATTTTTTTTTTATTTTTTTTTTTTTTTGAATAATATTTTGGTTTTTTTTTAACTTCTTCTTTAACTTTTTTAACTTTTTATAACTTCCACCGTCTGGTCCGACGCAGACCCTAGTTTTTATTTTTATGAATTAGTTGGACATGTTTAACATAGTAAATATCAAATATTTTTTACTAACATTCTTTGAATATCCGAAAATAGAATGTCAACTAGGAAAAAAGAATTTGGACAAAAAAAAAGAAATGAGGATATGGTTAGTTAGAACAGTTAGGCAAAATGTTTATATGGTGAAGGACATTTTCTTTAAATTTTGGACATTTTAATTCATCAGTAAAAAGGGAAATGGGCAATGAATTCCACTTAATATTCCTATATTAAAATAATTTTCTGAAAATAAATTCTTTTACAAAGGGATATTTAAACCAAATATTAGTGTGACAATCTTTATGCCTTGAAAGACGATATAATTTTGTTTTGGTTTGATTGAAATCAAGAGTACATTCCCGCATTAAATATTTTAGGTCTTCAGTGATAAAATTAATGAACAAATTTCTATCATTGGTTGCTGAATATGATCGAAGCTTAGATGATAAACTAAAGGCATGGTATGCGATGTCAGCCGCAATACGGTCGGTTATGTGTCGTATATAAGGCTGTAAAGGTGTCAATGTATGTAACACTGTAACGTTGCTAAGTTATGGTTTATTTTAAAAAGTTTTGTAGGATAGAAGTAATTCGTATCACTTGAAATACTTTAGTGTTAAACCCCATATAATTATTTACTACTATATTAAATGAATGAATGAAATTATTATATATACTATAACTATAATTATTATATATACTTTATTATCGGTACAAATACCTTCAATCTATCGATCGGTATTTTTAATGTGCTTATATAAAGCCTCCCCTACCGAAAATTCTTGCAGGAAAATTATATAGGAACTTACAAGATCATGATCATTTCGAGTAGAAAATTGGGACAAGAAGTTTACAAGATCATACAAGATCAAACAAGATTCTTGAATTAATCATACAAGATTCTTGAATTAATCATTCTGTATATTGTTTTGTCCTATATGGTTCTTGCAAGGATCATGTGAGCTATGCACAAATCAAATGCAAGTTCTTTCAAGGGTCAGGCATGTTTCTCGGAAGATCCTATACAGCACTTGCAAGAGACTTGCATTTTCACGTAGGATCTTTGTTAGTTCATGTAAGATCCTAACAAAAATTCTTACAAGATCTTTTGCCAATGTCACGTCATTCTAACAGATATTTTAAATTAGTCCAACGGGATTAAAAAGTTTCACTTAAAATAAATTCGTCGTTTCCATGAAAAATGAAAATGTATGAATACTTTAACTTAACACTAGTGTTTTTGCATCTTATATAAATAAGAATCATTGAAATAAAATTCATTGCATCAAATCCTATCTCAAGCATGTCAAATTTTTCTTAAATTATACAGAGATCTTTTATTCATTCCATTTATTGTTTTTCCGAAATGTTGACGGCAAATTGCAGAGGGTTTATTTAATTTAATCGGAAAGTTGACTAATCATTAATTTTGCTCTAAAATTGGTCTAGTATAAATTAAATTATTCAAATTAGAATTAATGACTTCGAAAATATTCACAAAAACCTGTAGTAGTACTTACATAGTTTTTATCACGATAATCACTTTAAATGTTTTCGTTATCTCTGCGATACAAATTAAATTTTAAATGTTTTAGTCCAGTCATTGAACAGAAAATACGGCGAATATACGGCGTGGCCCACACCGCTAAAAACAGTAAAACAAAACCAATATGAACAAAACAAAACCGATGGAAAAATCCCCTAAATAATGTTAAAACCAGCATAGTTTATCTTCAGGCAAAAATTAATTTGAATTTTCATTCATTTTCATTGAATATGAATATTCAAAACTAAGAAAATGTGAAAGATGATGATCAAAAAATGAGGAGTTACTATTTCTGGCTAAAACGTTGTTTTTTTAAATCATTGATCCTAAATGAAACCTGAATAGACCAGGGTCGATAATTTTTGTAAACAAAAAAAATAATAGTAGGATCAAACCCATTAGAAAAGGAGGAGAATATTATAAAAATGAAAGGAAAAACAATTTACGGGCGATCTGAGGTCGGGAAGGGGAAGGGGTGAGTTTTTAAGGGTAAAAAACGGTTTATCTCAATTTCCAGCAAAACTAAAAGTCCTATGGGAAAAATTTGAATGGCAAAGTTGTAGGTAATAAAAAGATGTAAAACTTTGATTTAGGCACTTTTTTCACATAACTTCAAAATTTATGTGAAAAATTCAAAAAACCAAGGTTTTGGTTTTTTATTCTTATCTTTTACATTTTTTTTTTCACGAAATTTGGTGAAAACTTACCTTTTTATGTCCCAAATACGCTGTAATTTATTTGATTTAAAATATTTATTTTCTCACCTTATTTTGAATTAATATCGAAAAAGCACCCTAATTTTCAATCGAAAATTCACCCGTCAAAATATCAGTTTTTTTTCAAAAAGTTGGTATGCTTTCTGTTCGTTGAAATCTCTATTTTCCGATGATGAAAAAAAAGTATATTACTATAGTAAATCTTCTCGGAAAATGTAAAAAATGAAATGAATTTTCGATTGAAAATTAGGGTGCTTTTTCGATATTAATTCAAAATAAGGTGAAAAATAAATAATTTAAATCAACTACAGCGTATTTGGGACATAAAAAGGTAAGTTTTCACCACATTTCGTGAAAACATTTTTTTTTGTAAAAGATAAAAATAAAAAACCCAAAAACTTGGTTTTTTGAATCGAAAATTCAATTCATTTTTTGCATTTTCTGAGAAGATTTACTATATTAATAAATTATTTTTTTTTCACCATCGGAAAGTAAAAATTTCAACGAACAGAAAGCATACCAACTTTTTGAAAAAAGCTGATATTTTGACGGGTGAATTTTCGATTGAAAATTAGGGCACTTTTTCGATATTAATTCAAAATAAGGTGAAAAAATACATATTTCAAATCAAATAAATAACAGCGTATTTGGGACATAAAAAGGTAAGTTTTCACCAAATTTCGTGAAAAAAAAAATTTTTTGTAAAAGATAAAAATAAAAAACCAAAAACTTGGTTTTTTGAATTTCTCACATAAATTTTGAAGTGATGTGAAAAAAGGGCCTAAATCAAAGTTTTACATCTTTTTATTACCTACAACTTTGCCATTCAAATTTTTTCCATGGGACTTTTAGTTTTGCCGGAAATCGAGTTAAACCGTTTTTTACCCTTAAAAACTCACCCCTTCCCCTTCCCGACCTCAGATCGCCCGTAAATTATTTTTCCTTTCATTTTTATAATATTCTCCTCCTTTTCTAATGGGTTTCATCCTACTGTTATTTTTTTTCACTTTTTATTATTTTTAATGGCTTCTACCCTGGTATAGAAACCTAAATTATTCAAATAAGTTACCTTCAGCAACCCTATACCGAATGTTGTGAAATAAGAAGCTGCAAGCCTTTCGAGCTGCAGGATGTATGCTGATATAGGTAGATTTCTTCATCAAACAGATTTGTGTAGCGAAGGGGAATCGGATGTTTCAGATTAGTTTAAATAAAAAATCTAATTACAATAATTAAACAAATCTTAAAACAAACATTTGTAAAGGGTCTCGCAGATACATCTTTGAAAGATGAAAAAACAGATACAGAAACAGAAAGAAAAAGATACATATACGCCTGTGTTCGGTTAACATCGGTATAGAAATTAGCGAATTAGACACGATGATGATTAACATACTTTTTTTTAAAGACAAATCAATCGTCTTATTCGCACAAAGGAACTGATCATAAATGACGTCATGCAATTTTCTGGATATTTTTACCACCACCCACACCACTCATAAATGACGTCACAAATTTATGACCCTCTTTCGGAAACTCATGAATGATAAAACAGAGAGTTCATGAATGAACTTAATCAGGAATTTTACTACCAACAAACCGACAAAATAATTAGTGAATTTTCATAAAAGATTCCAGTTGTGTCATTTCACCAAAATCTTAGGGGGCCGAGAATTTAAATGACATAATAAAATTTGTTTTGTAAAACATAACATACACATTTTATTACACACATATATTTAAAAGCATTTAAATGCAAGGACTTAAAAATAAAAATAAAAGGCTTTGGAGCTACCTTCGTTACTCTGCTAGATCTTTGTCTTCTGGTGTTGTTTCATCGAAGCGAATGCCGCAAAGTTCTGCAAAATCCCTTCATTTATTAAAAATTATTTTTAAATTTAGTGTCATCTCTGCATTGTTTAAGCATCAAGAAAGTAGTTTTAATTAAAGCGCTTGTGCTAGAAATTATTATGTCTTTACTTTGTAACTGTTCAGAGTGTGAATTTGTAAACGATAGCAGATCGTGCAGCATCAAAAAATAAAGGATGGGTTTTCTATAAACGATTTTTTAGATCCCGAGAATCCCGGGATTTAAAATTTATGAGTCACGTAGTCCTGGGATCTATAAAACACCACGGGATTGCAATCCCTACGTGACTCCTCTTATGTCGAATCGTTTTTTGTTTGTTTGTTTTCTTTTATTTGTCTCAGAGAGGAAGAGTTATGTCTACCCATAGACGTGCGTAAATTTTTCATTTGATTCAAAATTGTACAATTATTGCGAGTTTCTTTTAAATCTATAGGAAAAAACCTACCACAAAAAATAATAGTTTCTCCCTCCCTGTGACTGTATTAAAAAAATGAACAAAGATTGACGTTTAGGATACGTTTTGAATTTTTTTATAACCAACCAAACATATAATTTTTGCTATTTTATGAATTAAAAATTATAGTCCATATAGCGAAGTGTCAGCAAGTTTTTTGAAACTTTGAAAATATTTACATAACTTAAATATTTGTTCGTGTTGTTAGAAAATATTGTTTGTCCATTATAAAACATTCACTATTATAAAATCACTGGAAATAACACAATAAATTTAAATTACTCCCGTAATTATTTTCGTTCATAAAATTAGCACAACTATCAAGAAAACTTTTGATATGTTATAGGATTTTACATTTAGAATTGTTTTTTATTTATAACTAGCAGGACCCGGCGTACGTTGCTACGCCTGTAAAAAAGTTTGTGTGCGTAAATTTTGTTGAATTAGTAAGAATAATTTCAAAGAGTCGTCATCAGAATAGAAGGAGCCTATTTTAATTTTTCCATTTGAGAAATATGAATAACAGAGATCATTAGCATTCTAGCTGATCAATCCAGATAGTTTGAAAATTGAACGGAAGGTCAACATTGGAAAGTGATTGGTAAAGAGTTTCGGAGAGTTTAAATTAAACACTTGAAATTTTTTGCGTTAATCGGCTTAATATGAGTCGCGAAAAATTAGGTGAACGTCAAAACATTCGTTTATTGGGTGTTACAGTTGTCAATGACTTACTCTGGAACCGTCATACTTGCGATACAAAATAGGCACACCGCACCAAAATTTACTGTTTTATAGTACCATTTCTTGTTGACTAATTGCATTTATCAATCTATCCAGATTATTTGCTGATCTTAAATAAAGTCAATTTGGATTTTCAAATATATTTTACCAATTATTTCCAATGCTCTACTTGCGCTCTGTGTGTTTTTATTAGTAATGGAACATGTCACTGAAAGAAAACTTTGAAGAGCAGACTAAATATGCATAGCGCTGATGTTTGATACTAATCGAAAAATTGGTCTAAGAATGACAGCATTTTTAGTGAAGGTTTTCGTTTTTTGGGTTTTGTCGATTTATGGTCATCATCTATTTCGACATTTCTGCCAGAGTTTAAAAAGAAGATTTGGACAAACATAATAATAAGACTAATTTGTAGTATAGTATAAAAATAATAATAAGAATAATATCATTTATAAATCCAGACTTATATACTAATCTAAAAGCAGTCAAATCACTTCATTTGTTGACATATTTGCATATATTTTACCGATTTCTTCAAATAACCTACATTGTTTGTTTTTTTTTTAAATTAATGGGGACGCACATTTTTCTTAATAAGTAAAACACATTCAACCTGTAGCTTTGATATTATTGTTCATAATCCTTTTCTTCAATACAAAGGTTCCATTGCAAAAACTTGCTGCATCAATGTTTCTAAAAAGAGAAAAAGAAACGCCCATGTTCTATATTTTGAACATGTATAACATATAAATAAACCAAATGAAATATGTATTACACATGTATATACACTAGACATGACCTAACTTATCAAGTTGTTATTTTTATCCCTTCCACCGACTAATTAGGTTCCATTTGACTCGAATATGAAGTGTATGCAGTTTTTCTGAAATCGGAAAATAATTACCCACCGCGCAGTGGCGTCGAAGATGAGAAAATTAGCAGAATAAAAGAATTTTTTATTTTTATAATCAGATATCATATATAATCATTTTAAAACATAATATATCTCATAATTTTAATTTTTTTATTAAAGTTTATTAATTTACAATTCCAACGAGCCTAAGTATACTGTAGTAGTAAATGCGCATTATAAGTTTGTCAAAAAAATGTTGTCAAGTGTGTCGAAAGAATGATTTTTATTTGTTTTTTTACCAAATTTTTTGGAAAAAAATAAAATTGTTTGTTTGAAATGAAATTTTATTATTATTATTGAGAATTATGGCATTATAAGTTTGTCAAAAAAATAATGTCAAGTGTGTCAAAAGATGATTTCATTTGTTTTTTTAGCCAATTTTTGGAAAAAAAATTTAGCTGTTTTTTTGGCGTAAATGTAATTGAAAATGAAATGGGACATGGAAATTTACTTCGTTTTGAATTTTTAATAGTTTTTTGAATATTTTTTGAATTTTGAAAAACTTTGTATTTTTGATTTTGTAATAATTTTTGCAATATTTTTAGAATTTTGGAAAAAGTTTTAATTTTTGATTTTGTAAGAATTTTTTGAATATTTTTAGAATTTTGAAAAATGTTTAGTTTTGGATTTTATTATTGGAATTTTGAAAAAATTTTGAATTTTTGATTTTGTAATAATTTTTGCAATATTTTTTGAATTTTGGAAAATTTTAAATTTTTAAGAATTTTTGGAATATTATCGGAGTTTAGAAAAGTTTTAAATATTTGATTTTATCTAATTTTTGGAATATTTTTGGAATTTTGAAAAAAGTTTGATTTTATTTAATTTAACAATATTTTTGGAATTTTGATTATAATTTTCCGGCAACGTATTGATGTTTCGTGTTAGTTTTGTAATAAACTTTTAAGGAGATAAAAAATACTTGTACTTTAACAAAGAGTTATGTTTAGTATACATCGCTGCCCACAACTAAAAACCATGTCCTCATAAAAGTTTTTTGCCAAAAACTATATACAAATCCTTAACCCAGACCGAAGTCTTAATATCTCAGAGCTGTGAGATTTCAGCTCCTCCATATTTTAAAAATTAGAACATTAAAAATATGTATTTCATAAATTAGAATTAAATAAATGAACGTAGCAGCATATGTAAGCACATCTTTTACGTGGATTTGACAATATCAATGATATGGGATTGTTTGTGGCGCTGAATATATTTGAATATAAAAAATATCAAAGGTAAAAAACAGGGAAATAGCAGTTGTTTATTTAAAACTAACTTCATGACAAAAATGAGAAACCTTTTGTTTCCTTTGTTCAAAAACAAAACCAAAAAAATCCCAGCGGCAGGTATATCCGCTAGAAATAGGTAGATTTCGGGGTCAGACGGTTTTGTGTCCAAATAAAATTAGATAAGTCAGATTAGTTTAAATAAAAAATATAAGTAGAAACAGAATAATTCAAAAAAATTATCGAACCAAATTAAATACATTATCCGAACTAACTCCATCATTACAATTTCGGAACAGTTTTGTGTAAGTTTAAACTAACATATTAAATTAATAACATATTAAATCCACCAAAGATCAAATGAACTACGTCACAACTACAATTATACCATCACACATAATTTATAACATTATCAAACAATTTTATTTCAAAATCATCTTTTGTTGTTGTGTTTTTTTGTTCTTATTTAATCTTTTTTCAAACGGTTACTTAGTAAAAAAAATAAAAACAAAAGAGATTTTGATAATTTTTCTATGGTATTAAATGGGTTGATATTTTTCTTGTAAGGGTTGCATTATAATGCTTATAAAAATGGAACCTTTTGGGTTAGAAAGCTGAAATTTTTTGAGGCTATAGTTGAAAAGTATGTTTAAAAGCTAAGATGAATTTAAATAACATAAACTGAAACATGATGAAAGCATTGCCTTTTGCGTTTGTTTTCATTTCAACAGCCGTAGGGTCTCAACCGTTAGACTTAAACTATTATTTTTGAAAATTTTGGAAAGATTTATATTTTAAGTACGTGAAAAAAAGTTTTCAAATATGAGGTTGGCCATTTCAGCTAGATCAGGGGCAGCAAAGTTTAGTAAATTTTTAAAACAGCTGATTTTTGAGGAACCTGAAACGCCAAAGTGGTCATCTGGATAAAAATGATAAAAAAAGGTTCAAATATTCAATATTTTTAAATTTTATTAAAATATTATTATTAAAACGGAAGTTATAGCGCCCTAGATTATTCGACTTTTTAGGCTCTAGCCGCTTAACCGGTGCCCGGATATGGCCAGTTCACGAACTTGTCCAAGACATTATTTGCCGAAACATACACAGAAAATTATTTTGGTGTAGGTCGAAAAATGCGACCGTGAGAGTGCCGCTAAATTCCGTTATACCTCATATCGTTATATATATATATATATATATATATATATATATATATATATATATATATATATATATATATATAATATATATATATATATATATATACATATATATATATATATATATATATATATATATATATATATATATATATATATATATATATATATATATATATATATAAATATATATATATATATATATATATATATATATATATATATATATATATATATATATATATATATATATATATATATATATATATATATATATATATATATATATATATATATATAATTTTTTTTTTTTGTTTTTCCATCTCTCCGCTTATCACATATAGTCGTTTGGCATCAAAATTTTTCCGAAATTCCGAGATGAAGCCCATTGCAATAGGTAGATTTTTTTATGAAATCTACCTAAAAATACACACAATAGATTTATTTCTTCAACGTGAAACAGTTGTGAGACTTAGAAAATTTTCTTTGAAGTTTTGTGCAAAGTTATTTAAATATTCTAAAAATTATAAAATGAAATAATTACGATTTATCATTGAAAAGTTAATCGAAATTTTTATTTATTTAATGTAATTGGCTGAGCAAATGGAAATAAACATAAGAAACTGTTGACGTTTTGTGTGGATCCTTGAATTGTTGTATAAAGGATCCGATCGTC
>OY856188.1:147112455-147149004 GCA_963693315.1 Diogma glabrata | reverse complement strand
ATTTAAAAATTAGAACATTAAAAATATGTATTTCATAAATTAGGAATTAAATAAATGAACGTCGCAGCATATGTAAGCACATCTTTTACGTGGATTTGACAATATCAATGATATGGGATTGTTTGCGGCGCTGAATATATTTGAATATAAAAAATATCAAAGGTAAAAAAACAGGAAATAGCAGTTGTTTATTTAAAACTAACTTCATGACAAAAATGAGAAACCTTTTGTTTCTTTGTTCAAAACAAAACCAAAAAAATACACACAATAGATTTATTTCTTCAACGTGAAACAGTTGTTAGACTTAGAAAATTTTCTTTGAAGTTTTGTGCAAAGTTATTTAAATATTCTAAAAATTATAAAATGAAATAATTACGATTTATTATTGAAAAGTTAATCGAAATTTTTATTTATTTAATGTAATTGGCTGAGCAAATGGAAATAAACATAAGAAACTGTTGACGTTTTGTGTGGATCCTTGATTGTTGTATAAAGGATCCGATCGTCTAATTCCACCACCGAACATAAATAATTGCTGTGGGATATTAATTTAGAAGTGTATGCATCTACGCAATTAAGATTGGTACTATTACTAGGCCATAGATATTCTCAAACAAAATATTGATGTGAAACATTTATTTAATTTGACCAACGTTTGAATCAAATGTATGGAATCAAACAATCGTCCCAACATGTAGCAGAACATTTACCATATCAATCGTCGAGTGTTTGACCCAAACGTTGGAGGCAAACATTTGGATCAAACGTTCACCGCATCGTGTAGAGCCGGCTTAATCACCAGTTTCAAGAAAATCGAAAAGTTTTTTTAAGCCAATATTCCGAATTCAAACCAATATTTCAAACATATAATTTATTAAACAAATAAAACCTTAAGGAGTTAAAAATTTATCACTAAAATTTTCACACATTTTCTAGTTTAGTTTTTTTTACACTGAACTTAGAATGAACCAGAACTTGATATCGTCTCTTTATTTTAAAATGACATTTGAAATAAACTGGACAGGAATAATAATTCACTAGCTTATTTTAAGACAGGGATAAGAATTAACCAAAAACATATACATATTTTCTTGTTTATACATAGTAGCATATTCCAATACATAAATATACAAAATATTAACCTCATTTTTAATGTCACCTAACTTAGCCCCGCCATTTTTAAGAAAATTAAAACAAAGACTGTGCTGTATTGTGCTACAGTTGTGCTGGATGTGCTACTCAGAAAGAATGCCATATCACCAATGGAAAAAAGTTGGCACGCTGAAATAATTTTTCGAGCAGAAGTTAGCCCCGCCATTTTTCAAAAATCAGAAAAACAAAGGTTGTTCTGTATTGTCCTCGAGTTGTGCTGGTTGTGCTATTTAGAAAAAAATTTCATATCCCTAGTGGAAAAATTTTATAACACTAAAATCATTTTTTCGAGTAAAAGTTAGCCCCGCCATTTTGGAAAAAAAAGAAAAACAAACGGTCTGCTGTACGGTGTTAGAGTTGTGCTAGTTGTGCTATTCAAGAACAAGTTTGTACCACCAGCAGAATAATTTAAACACGCTAAAACGATTTTTCGAGTTGAAGTTAGCCCCGCCATTTTTGAAAAAATAAAAGCAAAGGTTGTGCTGTATTGAGCTAGGGTTGTGCTGGTTGTGCTACTCAGAAATAGTTCCATATTATCAATGAAAAAAAGTTGGCACGCTAAAATGACTTTTCGAGCAGAAGTTAGCCCCGCCATTTTGAAAAAAATTAAAACCAAAGGTTGTGCTGTATTGTGCTCGAGTTGTGCTGGTTGTGCTACTTAGACAAAAATTTCGTAACCCTAACAGAAATTTTTTTACAAAGGTAGCATCATTTTTTCGAATAGAAGTTAGCCCGCCATTTTGGAAGAAATCAAAAACAAAAGAAGTGCTGTATTGTGTTATAGTTGTGCTGGTTGTGCTACTGAAAAAATATCGTATCACCAACAGAATAATTTAAACCACGCTAAAACCATTTTTCGAATGAAAGTTAGCCCCGCCATTTTGTAAAAATCAAAGAAGACAGGTTGTGCTGTATTGTGCCTCAGTTGTGCTGGATGTGCCACTCAAAAAGAATCGCATATCAACAATGACTAAAAGTTGGCACGCTTAAACGATTTTTTCGAGTAGAAGGATATTTTCGAGGCAGAAAGCATTCGAGCAGAAGATTGAGTAGGAGATTAAGCAGGAGTTAGCCCCGCCATTTTAAAAAAAATGAAAAACAAAGGTTGTTATGTATTGTACTCTAGTTGTGCTGGTTGTGCTACTCAGAAATAATTGCATATAAGCAATGAATAAAAGTTAGCAAACTAAACCGATTTTTGGAGCAGAAGTTAGCCCCGCCACTTATAAAAAAATGAAAAACAAAGGGTTGTACTGTATTGTGCCTGAGTTGTGCTGGTTGTGCTACTCAGACAAAAATTTCGTATTCCTAAAAGAAAAATTTTATAACGCTAACATCATTTCTTCAAATAGAAGTTAGCCCCGTCATTTTGGAAAAAACTTAATTGAGTGCTGTATTGTGTTAAAGTTGTGCGAGTTGTGCTACTCCAAAACAAATTCGTACCCACCAACGGAAAAATTTAAACACGCTAAAACGATCTTTCGAGTAGAAGTTAGCCCCGCCATTTAACAAAACATAAAAAAAGGATGTTGTGCTGTATTTTACCATAAATGTGCTGGATGTGCTACTCAAGAAAAATTCCATATCACCAATGAATAAATGGTGATAGGCTAAAACGATTATTCGAGCAGAAGGCTTAGCAGAAGTTAGCTCCGCCATTTGGCAAAAAAACAAAAACAAAGGCTGTGGTGTATTGTTCTATTGTTGTGCTAGTTGTGCTACTCAAAAAAAATTCCATACTACCAATGCAAAAATTTGGTACGCAAGAACAAGTTTTTGATTAGAAGCTAGCCCCGTCGTTTTCGAAAAAATGAAAAACAAAAATTTTGTATATGTAGTGGTATGAAATTTTGTTTGAGCTGGCTGCTTAGAGATAGACTTCTATATACCCAATGAAAAATATTTTTACGCTAGCATCATTTATTCTTGTAGTAATCAGTGTAATCATTAATTTATAAGTACTAATAATGTAAGTGACACCTGGTGTCCGATAGCACAAATGAATCTTGCCTGTTTTGTATATATAAAATAGGGGAATCCCCAAAAATATATGATATTAAAAAAAATTGTAAATTTTTCCGTCGGTGGGTACGAATTTGTTTTGAAGTAGCACAACTCGCACAACTTTAACACAATACAGCACGAATTAAGTTTTTTTTTCCAAAATGGCGGGGTTAACTTCTATTTGACGATATGATGTTAGCGTTATAAAATTTTTCTGTTAGGAATACGAAATTTTTGTCTGAGTAGCACAACCAGCACAACTCAAGCACAATGCAGTAAAACCTTTGTTTTTTTATTTTTTTATAAGTGGCGGGGCTAACTTCTGCTCGAAAAATCGGTTTAGTCTGCCAACTTTTATTCATTGCTTAAATGCAATTCTTTCTGAGTAGCACAACCAGCACAACTAGAGTACAATACATAACAACCTTTGTTTTTCATTTTTTTCAAAATGGCGGGGCTAACAGCCCTTCTGCTTAATCTTCTGCTCAATCTTCTGCTCGAATGCTTTCTGCTCGAAAATATCCTTCTGCTCGAAAAAGCGTTTTAGCGTGCCAACTTTTATTCATTGTTGATATGGGATTCTTTTTGAGTGGCACATCCAGCACAACTGTAGCACAATACAGCACAACCTGTCTTCTTTGATTTTTACAAAATGGCGGGGCTAACTTTCATTCGAAAAATGATTTTAGCGTGGTTTAAATTATTCTGTTGGTGATACGATATTTTTTCAGTAGCACAACCAGCACAAACTATAACACAATACAGCACTTCTTTTGTTTTTGGTTTCTTCCAAAATGGCGGGGGCTAACTTCTTTTGAAAAAAATGATGCTATCTTTGTAAAAAAAATTCTGTTAGGGTTACGAAATTTTTGTCTAAGTAGCACAACCAGCACAACTCGAGCACAATACAGCACAACCTTTGGTTTTAATTTTTTTCAAAATGGCGGGGCTAACTTCTGCTCGAAAAGTCATTTTAGCGTGCCAACTTTTTTTCATTGATAATATGGAACTATTTCTGAGTAGCACACACCAGCACAACCCTAGCACAATACAGCACAACCTTTGCTTTTAATTTTTTTCAAAATGGCGGGGCTAACTTCAACTCGAAAAATCGTTTTAGGATGTTTAAATTATTCTGCTGGTGGTACAAATTTGTTCTTGAATAGCACAACTAGCACAACTCTAACACCGTACAGCAGACCCTTTGTTTTCTTTTTTTCCAAAATGGCGGGGCTAACTTTTACTCGAAAAATGATTTTAGTGTTATTAAAATTTTTCCACTAGGGATATGAAATTTTTTTCTAAATAGCACAACCGCACAACTAGAGGGACAATACAGGACAACCTTTGTTTTTCAGATTTTTGAAAATGGCGGGCTAACTTCTGCTCGAAAAATTGTTTCAGCGTGCCAACTTTTTTCCATTGGTGATATGGCATTCTTTCTGAGTAGCACATCCAGCACACCTTTAGCACAATACAGCACAATCTTTGTTTTTAATTTTCTTAAAAATGGCGGGGCTAAGTTAGGTGACATTCATTTTTTAGCACTTTTTCAATACACGTGTTACACCCATTTACAACTTATATGCATTACAAATTGAATCACCATTGAACCTACTAAACTATCACATAATTCATTCAAATTCTCTTCATTAATATTAATAAGAACGCGTTCCAAACAATAATATAAAATTAAATAGATTAATTGAATAATTTGAAAAGCTGTAATTATCTAAATTGAAATAAATTGGTATATTTATACACCGAAAAAATGTATGCATTAATTTATGACAATAAAATAAAACTATGAGGATTCACTTGAAAACGAATCAAACAAATGTAACAAGAACATTTTACTATAGATGAGTTGTAAATATGCGGTTACAAAACTGGTTTAATAACACTAGAAATCCGTGATTGACCTGTGTATATAGAATGAGATTCATGGTTTCTATTGCAGATGAATGCTATAAGATCGCGAGAAAAGTTCAAAAAGGTCAGAATGAACACAGAAAGTGACAGAGAGAGAGGGCGAGACACAGGACATAGAAGAACATAGAGACACAGAAAGAGCAATAGAGAGAGAGATGGAGAGACAGAGAGAGCGAGAGAGTTAGAGAGAGAGAGAGAGAGAGAGAGAGAGAGAGAGAGAGAGAGAGGAGAGAGAGAGAGAGACAGAGAGACAGAGAGACAGAGAGAGACAGAGAGAGACAGAGAGAGAGAGAGAGAGAGAGAGAGAGAGAGAGAGGAGAGAGAGAGAGAGAGAGAGAGAGAGAGAGAGAGAGAGAGAGAGAGAGAGAGAGAGAGAGAGAGAAGAGAGAGAGAGAGGAGAGAGAGAGAGAGAGAGAGAGAGAGAGAGAGAGAGAGAGAGAGAGAAGAGAGAGAGAGGAGAGAGAGAGAGAGAGAGAGAGAGAGAGAGAGAGAGAGAGGAGAGAGAGAGAGAGAGAGAGAGAGAGAGGAGAGAGAGAGAGAGGAGAGAGAGAGAGAGAGAGAGAGAGAGAGAGAGATGAGAGAGAGAGAGAGAGAGAGAGAGAGCAGGAGAGAGAAGAGATGAGAGAGAGAGAGAGAGAGAGAAAAGAGACAGAGAAAGAGAGAGAGAAAGAGAGAGAGAGAGAACCGTTTTTATACCATACACCATACAAACTCAAATTTGCCTATATAAAATATCTTCCTTCACCAATATAATATTGGAATTTTTAACTTTTGTACTAATTTAATGTTCTTGGGGTAGCTTAGGCTTACGAGATAACATGTTTTTGTAATTGACCATTTTTATAATTTCAGACGGGGTGTGTGAAATAGATAAGCTCCTCGTGCTGCACCCTGGATTACGCAAATAGTCTATTTCAACTTGGTAGCCAAACATTTCATTTCGAACTCCTTGGCTGTGATAACAAAAAAAAAAAAAAACAAAAAAAAAATAAATATGAACCAAAATCAAAATCACAATAACAACGGTACTTTTCAGCACCATAAGACAAAAAATATTGGACCTTCAGTCCGTATTTTGCATTGAACATTGAAGGCATAGCAAGTCAAAAACTGAACATTTAACAAAGATTATTAAAAGATTACGACATCGACGTTATAATTCTGCAAGAAACGCATGCAGCAGATGAAGCGCGTTATAATTCTGCAAGAAACGCATGCAGCAGATGAAGCGCAACTTACCTCTAGAGGAAACATTGTTGGTTACAAATTAATTAGTGCTATTTACCATCAATCATATGGATCTGCCACGTATGTTAAGTCAGAAATCCTGAACTGCACGCACGTACTTACACAGACGGACAACGATATACATCTTATTGTTGTTGATATATCGGACACGAAAATTGTAAACGTATACAAGCCTCCAAATACAGGATGGCCAGCTGCTACTCTACCATTATTTTATCATCCAGCAATATATGCTGGTGATTTCAATAGCCATCACACTCAGTGGTCCTACTCAAATAATAATACCAATGGCGTGCAACTGACCGACTGGGCGGATGATAACAACATGTTTCTGGTATATGATGCGAAAGACTTGAAAACCTTTAGATCTGCAAGATGGCGACGTGATTACAATCCCGACCTCTGTTTTTCCACAAAAAACGAACAACGTAACCCTATTCCAATATCTAGGGCTGTCTTACAAGGTTTTCCACGCTCTCAACATCGTCCAGTAATTCTTGAGGTAGGAATACAAATTCCACTCGTTAACTCTACTCCTCAACCTAGATGGAATTTTAACAAAGCTGATTGGGATAAATATAGGATGAAGTTGGATGCAGTAATTCTCTGGATCCAACCCATTCCTAAAAATTACGATAGATTTGTTGGAGCCATCATCTCAACTGCAAAGAAATGCATCCCAAGAGGCTTTCGTGAAGAATGTATTTTTGGCTGGAGTAAAGAGAGCGATATATTATATGAGGAGTACCTTAGTAGTGGTGAGGCAGACGTGGCTGATGACTTAATATACTCACTGGACGCCACGAGAAAACAAAAGCGGATTAAGGCTGTTGAACACATTGATTTTTCCCATTCAAGCAGGGAAGCATGGAGTCTCCCTCGGGAACTGGGTGGCTCAAACTCAATTACTCGTGCTAACAATGAAATAAATCCAGAGGACATCGCAAATCACATAGTAAATATGTCTCGTGCTTTTATTAATCGCCTTCATAAGAGAACAATTAAACGCAAATTAAGAGAAATGAAGCGCAATTACTCGTCTCCATCGAAGTATGCGAACTCTTTTAGTAGCGAAGAACTAGAATCAGCTCTGTCCCAAACAAAAAACGGAAAAGCAGCTGGCTACGATGGCATTTTTCCAGAATTTCTTAAGAATGCTGGAAAAAATGTAAAACAGTGGCTAACTAAATTTTTCTCGAATGTCCTAGAAACCGGCAACCTACCAAAACATTTTAAGACTACGAAAGTGATAGCGATACTTAAGCCAGGTAAACCATCCAATGAACCAGGAAGCTATCGCCCGATTGCCCTTTTGAGCACCTGCTATAAATTGCTAGAACGGCTCATATACAATCGTATCGCACCGATATTGAATGACCAGATCCCAGTCGAACAAGCTGGTTTTCGTCCCAATCGCAGTTGCACTGACCAACTGCTCGCTCTAACATCCTTTATCGAAGCTGGGTATCAAAAACAACTAAAAACAGGCGCAGTATTCATCGATCTTACTGCAGCATATGACACGGTCTGGCGAATTGGGATTATATATAAGCTGTTCAATGCAATACCTTGTAGCACCATCTCGCGTTTAATTAACAACATGCTGAGTAATCGTGTATTCAAGGTTCATCTAAATAATTCCTGCAGTAGGTCTAAAATGCTTAACAATGGTTTACCACAGGGTTCCATCCTGGCGCCATTACTTTTTAATCTGTACATTCATGACATTCCTGACACAACATCAAAGAAATTTGGTTACGCTGATGATTGGACTCTGGCCACTCAAAACAAATACATGGGTGTTTTGGAGGATTTGCTCTCAACTGACCTAGCGATAATGAATGACTATTTTCGAACGTGGAGTTTATTTCCCAATCTAAGTAAAATCGAGAGTTCCTGTTTCCACTTATCCAACAAACTGGCAAAACACGAACTATCAGTGTTATTTAACGGCACTATCATTAAATACAATCAACAGCCAAAGTACCTGGGCATTACTCTCGATAGAACTCTTTCTTTTAAACTTCACCTAGAAAATACGTCACAAAAACTTAAAACGAGAAACAATATATTGCACAAACTGGCAGGCTCTACATGGGGTGCTACTCCATCTACCCTCCGAATAACTGCTCTAAGTCTGGTTTACTCAGTGGCTGAGTATGGCGCACCAGTCTGGTTGAATAGCACACATACTCAAAAAGTTGACTGCCAGCTGCATGCTACGATGCGTACTATAAGTGGTACTATCAGATCCACCCCTTTACCTTGGCTCCCTGTGTTAAGCAATATCGCTCCACCTGCACTCAGACGCTCGCATGCTCTCATGCGTGAACTTAAAAAGGTAACCAACAACACCACGTTACCCTTGCACGAATATTACGGTGACCACACTCGTTGTCGATTGAAGTCAAGAAAGCCTCCACATAAAACTGCCAGCAACCTGCTGGCAACTGATTTTAATATCTTGGATGCCTGGGACACCTCCTGGCAACATTACAACACAACTGGCCTTTCTATTACTAACCCGACTTCTACCCAACCTGGTTTCGATTTTCCACGTCATACCTGGACTACATTAAACCGAATAAGAACGAATCATGGACGTTGTGCTGATTCTTTCTACAAGTGGGGCATTTCAGAGTCCCCTGAGTGTGACTGCGGCGCTCCACAACAAACTATAAAACACATTGCAACTGTGTGTCCAATTCGACGTTACAATGGCAACATCTCAGACATCCATTTGGCAACTCCCGATGTAGTAGCATGGATAGACTCGCTCGATGTAAACATCTAATGTTCAAATGTACTGCCCAATGTTCAAATATTTTTACTTTTTAATTTACTTAAAAGACTCGCAATCAAATCGATTGTAAGTTCATTTAGTGTGTATCCATGTATTGTTTTAGGTAGATTTCATAGAAGAGTCTACCTATTTTTAAGTTTAATTTTTTAATGTGTCACAAAAAAAACCATACGCTAAATAAATAAATAAATAAATAATTTCAGACGAAATCCAGGATTGAATTTCAACACATAGTAGCATAATTCAGTAGTACGATGGTATCATAACAGTAACATATCGGAACTTGCAATTTTAATAGCATGATAGTTACGCAATAGTAGCTCAATGGTAATTTTCTTGAGTCGGGAGTACAAGTAGATGCACAATGGTAGAATAGAGTTGTGCGGTCGTGTGAAAAAATTTGGAGTAGCATAACCGGTAGCACAAAAGTAGGATAATGGTAAAAAATATTGGCAGCATATCGGTAGGCTAAGAACGGTCGCACAGCAGAGTAGTACATCATATTGCATATCGGTAGAACAACAACAGTCGTACAACAGAGTAGCACATGAATTGCATATCGGCAGGATAAAAACGATCGCACAACAGAGTTATATATATCGAAATGATAATTATTTGAACGTTACGGCTAAAAGACAATTGCATTATATGACCTTTTAACTGGAAAAAAACTTGACAGTTATGATCAGCTATTTGTATTGCGAAAACTCTAATGTCGAATGTCCTTTTGTCTAGAGCGAAGGAGTGATTTTTTTACAAAAAGTACATAAAAAAAAGATCTAAATAGTTGAAATAGTTTTGTAGTTGGGTTTGTGAACTATCACTATCATCTGTTTTGTAATTAATTGTATTTAATTTTAAATTAAACATTAATTGTTATTTGTTTTTAGTTTAGAACACGATTTAAACAAAACTTTTATTTATAAACAGCATAACTATGTATTTCACTTAAAAAAAATATTGCGACGCTGATGCATAGGCTGACTTCACCACAGCTCTGGAAACATAGTGTTCTGGATATATAATGAGCTAATATCCATAAAATACTTTAATTAAAAGCTAACCAATATTATGGACTTCGTAGTTCTAATAATAAAAATATTAAAGCAGGCAGTAGTATCCCAACAAACATAAATTCTGTTGTACGAGAAAAAGTAAAAAAAATTTTATCGGAAGTGACAAAGCGGAAGTTGGGATGCAGAACTGTTGTAAACCGTACTAAATGTGTATGTACCAAATTTCATCCAACTCGATTATCAGGTACAGAAGTTATTGAGCTTCCAAAATAACAGGTGCTTGGAGGACCCCCTACCACTTTGTTCACTATCGCTAAAAAAACTAATCAGTTCCTTGCCATACATATTTGCATCTTTTTGCAAAGTGTAATCAAAATTACTTAACGAACGAATGTTGTATGCTTCCAAGAAACATTGAAACAATAAACAGCCCGAGCAGAAATTTGTTAGGGCTCAAGTAAGGCCCTGATCAGGTTTGCCCTAACCCGGATCAGGCATTGGTAGGGCTGCCTGATTGGGCCCTGATCATGAGTGTAACGCTTTTGCCCTATCAGGTCCTGATTGGGATTACCGGATCAGACCCTAATTGGGATTATCGGATCAGGCCCAGATAGGGATATCCTGACCAGACCCTGATATATATTTATATATTATATCAAATTAAATAATTAATCAAATTAAAATAAAAACATTACAATGGAAAAAATTAAAACATACATACCACCTTAATGACTATTATTATAGTCGTTCAGCTGAGAAGCTACAACTAAAATATACATGAAACGATTTTAGCTATATATTTCTAAAATGGATAATACTCTAGTGAATTTTAACCCATTTAAATTTCAGCTAGGGGTCAAATACGAAAAACCTGATCAGGGCCGGATATATTCAAATAAGGTTAACCCTAAAAGGGTATTCCAAATCAGGCCCGGAACAGGCCCACATCAGATTGCCCTAATAGGGATTGCCCTTGTAGGACTGGCCAGGCCCTGATCACGCCCTGACTGTATTCAGGTTTTCCCTAACTAATTTCTGCTCGGGAGGTGTTCGGGAGGACACCACCACTTATCCCAATATTGTCCAAAAACTAGTCAATTCTTTGTCAATAAAGTCTTTATCTTTTTTCAAAGTGCCATTAAAATTGATTAATAAATGAAATCTGTATGCTCCCAACAAACTTAAAAAACAAAGTGTGAAAAGTCAGCATTTGTATGGTAGATCCTCCGCCACTTTGATCAATGTGTCCCAAAAGATGATAATTATCTTCTTACACTAATTGAAACCTTTCCATAAGTTTTATCATAATCACTTCATTATTGTAGGCTGTAGTGTGCACAAAGACACTGAAAAAACTTCAAAAAAGTACAAACAAAATTTTTTTACCGGAAGTAAAAAACCGGAAGTTGGGATGCAGAACTATTTTAAACCGTACTACATACTCATGTACCAAGTTTCATCCAATTCGCTTATCAGGTGCAGAAGCTATAGATCTTACAAAAAAACAGGTGCTCCAGGGACCCCCCACCACTTTGTTCACTATCGCTCAAAAACTAATCAGTTCTTTGCCATACATGTTTGCATTTTTTTCCAAAGTGTCATCAAAATTGGTTCACGAACGAATGCTGTGTGCTCCCAACAAACATTGAAAAAATGATGATACAGTAAACAGGTGTTGGGGAGACCCCGTACCACTTATCCCAATACTGTCCAAAAACTAATCAGTTCCTTGTCATTTAAGTCTCCATCTTTTTGTAAAGTGTCATTAAAATAAATTAATGAACGAAGTCTGTATGCTCCCAACAAACTTAAAAAACAAAGTGTGAAAAGTCAGCATTTGTATGGTAGACCCCCCACCACCTTGATCAATGTGTTCCAAAACATGATAATTATCTTTTCACACTTATTGGGACCCTATTCCATAAGTTTCATCATAATCACTTCATTATTGTAGGCTGTAGTGTGCATAAAGACACTGACAAAACTTCGAAAAAGTAGAAAAAAATTTTTTTACCGGAAGTAAAAAACCGGAAGTTGGGATGCAGAACTATTTTAAACCGTACTACATACTCATGTACCAAGTTTCATCCAATTCGCTTATCAGGTACAGAAGTTATAGAGCTTTCAAAAAAACAGGTGCTCCAGGGACCCCCCACCACTTTGTTCACTATCGCTCAAAAACTAATCAGTTCTTTGCCATACATATTTGCATTTTTTTCCAAAGTGTCATCAAAATTCGTTAACGAACGAATGGTGTGTGCTCCCAACAAACATTGAAAAAAGTGTGACACATTAAATAGGTGTTCGGGAGGACCCCCACCACTTATTCCAATATAATCCAAAAACGAATCAGTTCTTTTTTACTTAAGTCTCCATCTTTTTCCAAAGTGTCATTAAAATAAATTAATGAATGAAGTCTGTATGCTCCCAACAAACTTAAAAAACAAAGTGTGAAAAGTCAACATTTGTATGGTAGACCCCCCACCACTTTGATCAATGTGTCCCAAAACAAGATAATTATCTTTTCACACTAATTGGAATCCTATTCCATAGGTTTCATCATAATCACTTCATTATTGTAGGCTGTAGTGTGCATAAAGACACTGAAAAAACTTCAAAAAAGTACAAAAAAAAAATGTTTTACCGGAAGTGAAAAACTGGAAGTTGGGATGCAGAACTATTGTAAACCGTACTACATGCTCATGTACCAAGTTTCATCCAATTCGCTTATCAGGTACAGAAGTTATAGAGCTTTCAAAAAAACAGGTGCTCCAGGGACCCCCCACCACTTTGTTCACTATCGCTCAAAAACTAGCGGCGTCGATGATATATTTTCATTTCATATAATGGCTCATATAATGGTTGAAGTTATGTACATATGGGATGAATGATACAATGAAGAAAATATCAGCTCATATAATAGTTGAAACCATGTACATATGAGATGAATGATGCAATGATGAAAATATATCAGCTCATATAATGGTTGAAGTTATGGAAATGAGATGATCAACTGAAGCAACGACGAAAATATCTCAGCTCATATAATAGATGCGGCGTCGATGAGAGGTGGACTGTATTTTTTTTATTGAAGATATATTTGATGTGAATTGGTTGGCACATCAACTTCCAACACCGTGATGCAAATATGGAAATATCTCAGTTCATATAATAATTGAAGTTATGTAAACGAGATGATTAACTGAAGCGATGACGAAAATATCTCAGCTCATATAATAGTTGAAAATCATGCACATATGAAATGAAAATATATCAGCTCATTTAATATTTTGAAGTTATGTAAATGAGAGGATTAACTGAAGTAATGACGACAATATCAGCTCATATAATAGTTGAAATTATGTACATATGAGATGAACGATGCAATGACGAAAATATCTCAGCTCATATAATAGTTGAAAATCATGTACATATGAAATGAATGATGCAATGATGAAAATATATCAGCTCATGTAATAGTTGAAGTTATGTAAATGAGATGATTAACTGAAGTAATGACGAAAATATCAGCTCATACAATAGTTGAAATCATGTACATATGAGATGAATGATTGAAGTAATGACGAAAATATATCAGCTCATATAATAGTTGACATCATGTACATATGACATGAACGATGCAATGATGAAAATATATCAGCTCATGTAATAGTTGAAGTTATGTAAATGAGATGATTAACTGAAGCAACGACGAAAATATATCAGCTCATATAATAGTTGAAATTATGTACATATGACATGAACGATGCAATGATGAAAATATATCAGCTCATGTAATAGTTGAAGTTATGTAAATGAGATGATTAACTGAAGCAACGACGAAAATATATCAGCTCATATAAATATTTGAAGTTATGTAAATGCGATGACTAACTGAAGCAACGACGAAAATATCAGATCATATAATAGTTGAGATTATGTACATATGAGATGAACTATGCAATGATGAAAATATCAGCTCATATAATAGTTGAAGTTATGTACATATGAAATGAAAATATCAGCTCGTTTAATATTTGAAGTTATGTAATTGCGATGATTCACTGAAGTAATGACGAAAATATCAGATCATATAATAGTTGAGATTATGTACATATGAGATGAACTATGCAATGATGAAAATATCAGCTCATATAATAGTTGAAGTTATGTACATATGAGATGAACTATGCAATGATGAAAATATCAGCTCATATAATAGTTGAAGTTATGTACATATGAAATGAAAATATCAGCTCGTTTAATATTTGAAGTTATGTAATTGCGATGATTCACTGAAGTAATGACGAAAATATCAGATCATATAATAGTTGAGACTATGTACATATGAGATGAACTATGCAATGATGAAACTATCAGCTCATATAATAGTTGAAGTTATGTACATATGAAATGAAAATATCATGGACACATCACCCGTTCCAATCGATGAAACTTATACGAGGTTTTTTTTACTGCATGCACACTCGACGAATATTTGTCAGAGAAACAAGAAAAAACTATTTGGTTAATTTATATACATTAAAAAAACTGACCTGATGCACACAACTTTATATAAACTCCTTTATTAATTTTACAATTATTGATTTAAACACATGGGAATACAAAATATTTTAAAATTTACTTAAAAAATAACAAGACAGAGCTTAGCTCATACTTAACCAACTACATGAAAAAAACACAAACAACACTTTTTATTGACTATACTATTCAGGTATAAATTCGTAAGAATAAGAGGGCAAAACTACCAAAACAGTCCATTTTATAGAAAGCCAAAACTCTACAAATCACAGCTGTCAAGTTTACCAACGATCTCGAAACTATCGAATTAATAATATAGAATAACGAACACATAAATTCAATGTGAAAATTGAAAATATCGAATGAATGATCAAAATATACCGAACACGTCAATTCAAAATTGACAGTTTCGTTGACATTTCAAAAGGATTGTTTTGGTAATGTTTTGCATAATTTTATAAATAATAAATAAATCTTTAATTGGTTTTGTTTTGATTCTAATTCAAAATATTTTGATTTTTCAGATGAACTATTTAGAAATTCACGATAATGCGTGAACATACTGGCGACCTTAAAGTATTTACTTTAACAAAATGAAACGGTCCAGGCTGCGACATGGTTGCAATTACGTAATCCCTTAAAACCAGTTACGGACAGCAACTAAATTAAATTTTAAGTGTATGAATATTCAGGGATGACTGTAGTCGAGGTGAGTGACTTGTCAGACTGAACAGACTGGTCGCAGAACATTGTTGCTTGAGTTACGTGGACGATTGCAAATACTAATTAGTGAAATATAAACCACCACTAGTTTGTAATTACTTGATACAACAAACTGTTGCAAATCTTCAACATCAAGATGTGAGATTACGCTGATTCGTGCTACTGAGCGTTTCAGAATGGATTCAGCTGGGTTAATGGAAATGACAATAGGCTCAATTTAAAATGACACAACGATTGTACAACGAAATTGAGTTGTCGGACACACTCTGTGACGAAGAGTAGACCACATGAATGCTGCTTGTTGGATATGCTGAAGATTACGAGCTTCAATGAAGTTGGCAATGTTGTGGAAGCAGAATTTTTAAAAACATCACAATCCGCTACGTGATACCATACATACGACGAAACCAAGCTCTAAAAGGATCAGCTGATGAGTTAATACCGATTTCCAACTGGACTGCTTTGAGACGAAATACGCAAACATGCATATGAACCATTTGTCAGTTGCATTTGAGCACGCATCTTGAGCTAATAGAGGGGGCCTGCAAAAGTTAAATGTCAACGATTAAAGCTCGGTGCTACAACCTGAATTATCAATTTGGCAGACGGAAATGACAAAATATAAAATTCTAATTCAAACGAAATCATTTTCGGCTTGTAACATAAACTAGACGAAAGACGCGTGAAAATAACTAATGACTTTAATTCCTACTGAAGACAAACATTTTATTAAATTATAATTAAACCTATAACGGCTTAAGATACTACCGAACCATTAACTACCAAATATTGAATTAAAACGAATTCTAATGACGAATACTACTAAATACAAATGAGGCATGTTAGCCATTTTGCAAGGACACATTGGTTAAGATTGGAAAAATTGTTTGATTTTGTCTCAACGACTATATGACGAAAGTGGGCTGTCAGACACACTCTGCCAAGGTAACGAAGAATGAGACAAGAGCGAACATCTGTAGGAATTATGATAGCAACAAGGAGAACGGCGAAACATTAATGAAGCTAACACATCCAGATACCAGCGGATGTTCGACGAACCAATATAAAACCTTCCATGTTAACTGATGAACGATGTGAATTGAATAACTAATTATTTCACATCTAATAACGATGAATTTGACAGGATTTGATGAATGAGTTGGTAATTCAATAATGTAACATGCGATGAATAGTATTTAATCTACTAGAATTTAATGGGTATAAAATAATTTAACAGGTTCCTAAAAATATAACAATCAAACTAATAAAATACGATGAATGGTGTTAGGGTACGGCGAAACGTACGAGAAAAATATCTAAAATATTAACGAACAACAATTTTATTCGGAAATCACATTCTACTAAGTACGACGAAACGAATAATGACTACAACTATTAATGAACATTAAATTGAGAAACGAATTCTAGTAAGATATGACGAATAACCAATTACTATAAATAAGGGATGTATGCCTATTAGCAAGGTCAGAGCTAATTCACATTGAAGAAATTTGTTTGATTTTGTCTCAACGACTATACGACGAAGGTGGGCTGTGAGGCACACTCTGCCAAGGCAACGAAGAATGAGACAAGAGTGAACATCTGTTGGAATTATGATAGCAACAAGGAGAACGACGAAAAATTAATGAAGCTAACACATCCAAATACCAGCGAATGTTGGACAAACCAATATCAAAACTTCCATGTTGATTGACGAACGATGTGGATTAACTAATTAATTACTCCACACCTAAAAACGGTGATTTTGAAATGATCCGATGAATAAATTGGTAATTTAATATTGGAACATCCGATGAATATGCTATTTAATCTACTAGAATCCGATGAATATAATACATAATATAACAGAAACCTAAAAATAACAATTAATCTAATAAGGTACGACGAATGATTTAAAAATACGACAGAACGATTCTCTAAACTATTAACGAAGACAACAATTGTATCTGGAAATCACATTCTACTAAGTACGACGAAACGAATAGTGACTCCAACTATTAACGAAAAATCGCATCCCAACAAGGTACGACGAAAAATAAATAACGATTTTCAAAATAGTAGCGACGACAACAATTATATCTGGAAATCACGTTCTACTAAGTACGACGAAAACGAATAGTGACTCCAACTATTAACGAAAAATCGCATTCCAACAAGGTACGACGAAAAAAGAATAACGATTTTCAAAATATTAGCGACGACAACAATTATATCTGGAAATCACATTCTACTAAGTACGACGAAAACGAATAGTGACTCCAACTATGAACGAAAAATCGCATTCCAACAAGGTACGACGAAAAATAAATACCGATTTTCAAAATAGTAGCGACGACAACAATTATATCTGGAAATCACATTCTACTAAGTACGACGAAAACGACAGTGGCGAAGCGTGCTTCTGAAACTAGGGTAGACATATTCAAAAGTTTTATTAATTTGCCAGTAGAAACTAATTATAGTACATTAAGATGAGAGGACAGAAAGCTAAGGTTTTTGGAGGTATGTGGAGTTTGTGAGTCGAAGCACCAACCGAGATTTGCACCCACATTTAAAATGACTTACGTCCGTGCATCATATACTATGTTTAGTATTCGCCACAAGCAAAATATTTCAAAAAAGATTGTTCAATCTAAATCAAAATTAAAAATTTTTTAAATTTTGAAATAAAAATATTTTGTACAAAAGATAAAGGATATTGTAGATTAACAAAAACATTGTTTTAAGTTTTAGGGAGCGATGAATATTAAACATAAAATTTTTTGTAAAAGTATAAATAAACTTTTTCAAAATTCTAAATATATTCCAACAATTATAATAAAATCCAAAATTTAAACTTTTTCAACATTACAAAAATTTTCTAAAAATTATTAAAAAATCAAAAATTGAAACTATTTTCAAAATTCCAAAATTAATGCAAGAACTATAACAAAATCAAAAATTCAAACTTTTCCTAGAACTCTTAAAATATTGCAATAATTACAACAAAATTAAAAATTCAAACTTTTCCCAAAATGCCAAAAATATTGCAAAAATTATAACATAATCAAAGATGAAACTTTTTTCAAAATTCTAAAAATATCCCAAAAAGTAATCCAAAATTAAAGATTCAAATTTATTTTCCAACTGTTCCTGTTATTCAGAAGTCGTAGAATCGAATTCAAAATCACACAATCACACAAAAAATTGCTCAAGAAACATCTAACTAATAATTACAATTTTTGTCAAATATGTTTCCCATAATATGTTTCTCAAAAAATTTGGAAGCAAAATATATAAACAGAAATAGACATAAACATTCTTGTCTATCCAAGAAGGAACAAAAAATGAAAATTTGTTGTTGTTGCTATTGCTTATTTTGGTAGTCATAATTTGAAACGTCTACTGATGTTTCTCAACAAATTTGGAAACAAAAATAGACAGAAACAAAACTGTCTATCCAAGAAGGAACAAAAGTTGAAAATTTGTTGTTGTTGCTATTGCTTAAGCCGGGCATTCACATACAACAGAAACAGAAACAGAAACAGAATTTCATACAAATTTGACAGATAAAAATTCGGTTTCTGTAAAATTTGTATGGAATTCTGTTTCTGTTTCTGTTTCTGTTGTATGTGGTTTCAAGCCTTTATTTTGGTAGTCATAATTTGAAACGTCTACTGATGTTTCTCAACAAATTTGGAAACATAAATAGACAGAAACAAAACTGTCTATCCAAGAAGGAACAAAAGTTGAAAATTTGTTGTTGTTGCTATTGCTTATTTTGGTAGTCATAATTTGAAACGTCTACTGATGTTTCTCAACAAATTTGGAAACAAAAATAGACAGAAACAAAACTGTCTATCCAAGAAGGAACAAAAGTTGAAATTTTGTTGTTGTTGCTATTGCTTATTTTGGTAGTCATAATTTGAAACGTCTACTGCAGTGAGAAAAACATTTTTGTTTGTTTGTACATGAAACTGGGAAACGTTTATATTAAAGTTTCGGGAACATAGTTGAATTGTTTTTGTTCTAATTATTGTATTAAAACTTAATGATTTTCTTAGAACGTTTGACAAAATAGTATTAGGTCGACATTATGCGAGCAATATGAAAATAAAGTTTCATATTTATATTATGTTTGGGTAGACACTGTCTAGTGTGTCTATACCGACGCTTCGCCACTGGAAAACGAATAGTGACTCCAACTATTAACGAAAAATCGCATTCCAACTAGGTACGACGAAAAAAGAATAACGATTTTCAAAATATTAGCGAAGACAACAATTATATGGAACTCAAGTTACATTAAAGTACGACGAACTGAATTATTAACGGAAATAAGAAATTTATCTTGGAATTCAAATTCCATTAGAGTATGACGAGATGTATAAAGATTTTTTAAAAATATTAACGACGACAGCAAAATTATTTTGGAATTCAAATTCCATTCAGGTACGACGAGATTTTGTACGACGTTGTTTTTTCAAGAGGTCTTCGTAAGGGGAATCCGGCATGTTAACCTTATGGAAAATTAATACCGAAGAGAAAAACGGATGAACATTGTTCCAGACGAAATATGTCAATAAAATGAAACAATCCGACAAGCCATCCACCATAGACAATTAAACAATCGACTAAGCGACATTGTACACCCCGTAGTAGTGAATGTCCCGAAAAAATCACGATTATATGATCACGCAAGTCGTGTTAATACACAATGACAATATAAATGCTAGAGAAATGCATAATGTTAATGATATTTGACGAAAATTTAAATAATTAAGTTACTTATAAATTATACTAAATGGTACCTTAAATTATCCAAAAACGTTGGTTGGTTTTTTTTTTCTCTTCCGAAGTTATTTTGAGACGAGCTGCGTGTAGATCCGGCTCGAAGGACCAAATGATGCGGCGTCGATGAGAGGTGGACTGTATTTTTTTTATTGAAGATATATTTGATGTGAATTGGTTGGCACATCAACTTCCAACACCGTGATGCAAATATGGAAATATCTCAGTTCATATAATAATTGAAGTTATGTAAACGAGATGATTAACTGAAGCGATGACGAAAATATCTCAGCTCATGCACATATGAAATCATGCACATATGAAATGAAAATATATCAGCTCATTTAATATTTTGAAGTTATGTAAATGAGAGGATTAACTGAAGTAATGACGACAATATCAGCTCATATAATAGTTGAAATTATGTACATATGAGATGAACGATGCAATGACGAAAATATCTCAGCTCATATAATAGTTGAAAATCATGTACATATGAAATGAATGATGCAATGATGAAAATATATCAGCTCATGTAATAGTTGAAGTTATGTAAATGAGATGATTAACTGAAGTAATGACGAAAATATCAGCTCATACAATAGTTGAAATCATGTACATATGAGATGAATGATTGAAGTAATGACGAAAATATATCAGCTCATATAATAGTTGACATCATGTACATATGACATGAACGATGCAATGATGAAAATATATCAGCTCATGTAATAGTTGAAGTTATGTAAATGAGATGATTAACTGAAGCAACGACGAAAATATATCAGCTCATATAATAGTTGAAATTATGTACATATGACATGAACGATGCAATGATGAAAATATATCAGCTCATGTAATAGTTGAAGTTATGTAAATGAGATGATTAACTGAAGCAACGACGAAAATATATCAGCTCATATAAATATTTGAAGTTATGTAAATGCGATGACTAACTGAAGCAACGACGAAAATATCAGATCATATAATAGTTGAGATTATGTACATATGAGATGAACTATGCAATGATGAAAATATCAGCTCATATAATAGTTGAAGTTATGTACATATGAAATGAAAATATCAGCTCGTTTAATATTTGAAGTTATGTAATTGCGATGATTCACTGAAGTAATGACGAAAATATCAGATCATATAATAGTTGAGATTATGTACATATGAGATGAACTATGCAATGATGAAAATATCAGCTCATATAATAGTTGAAGTTATGTACATATGAGATGAACTATGCAATGATGAAAATATCAGCTCATATAATAGTTGAAGTTATGTACATATGAAATGAAAATATCAGCTCGTTTAATATTTGAAGTTATGTAATTGCGATGATTCACTGAAGTAATGACGAAAATATCAGATCATATAATAGTTGAGACTATGTACATATGAGATGAACTATGCAATGATGAAACTATCAGCTCATATAATAGTTGAAGTTATGTACATATGAAATGAAAATATCATGGACACATCACCCGTTCCAATCGATGAAACTTATACGAGGTTTTTTTTACTGCATGCACACTCGACGAATATTTGTCAGAGAAACAAGAAAAAACTATTTGGTTAATTTATATACATTAAAAAAACTGACCTGATGCACACAACTTTATATAAACTCCTTTATTAATTTTACAATTATTGATTTAAACACATGGGAATACAAAATATTTTAAAATTTACTTAAAAAATAACAAGACAGAGCTTAGCTCATACTTAACCAACTACATGAAAAAAACACAAACAACACTTTTTATTGACTATACTATTCAGGTATAAATTCGTAAGAATAAGAGGGCAAAACTACCAAAACAGTCCATTTTATAGAAAGCCAAAACTCTACAAATCACAGCTGTCAAGTTTACCAACGATCTCGAAACTATCGAATTAATAATATAGAATAACGAACACATAAATTCAATGTGAAAATTGAAAATATCGAATGAATGATCAAAATATACCGAACACGTCAATTCAAAATTGACAGTTTCGTTGACATTTCAAAAGGATTGTTTTGGTAATGTTTTGCATAATTTTATAAATAATAAATAAATCTTTAATTGGTTTTGTTTTGATTCTAATTTAAAATATTTTGATTTTTCAGATGAACTATTTAGAAATTCACGATAATGCGTGAACAACTAATCAGTTCTTTGTCATACATGTTTGCGTCTTTCAAAGTGTCATCAAAATTCATTCACGAATGAATGTTTTATGCTCCCAACAAACATAAAAACTTTGTGGAAAAAACCACCTGTTGTATGGTGGACCCCCCAACCCTTTATCCAATGTGCTCCAAAAGCTAACAAAATCTTTCTCATGTTATTTAAAAGCTTTTCGCAACGTTTCATGAAAATCGATCGGTAATTGTAGGCTATAGTAGGGATAAACACCTGAAAAAAAAACTTTTTAACCGGAAGTGACAAACCGGAAGTTGGTATGCAGAAATATTGGAAACAGTACTAAAACCTTATATACTAAGTTTCAATAAGATCATAGCCCGGGATCAGAAGTTATTCAAGATTTAAACTTAGAGGTGTTCGGGAGACCCCCCGCCATTTTGTCCAAATTTGAAATGAATCCAGATCTTTCATTTTCAAGTGAACTTGTATCATTTGCCAAAGTTTCATCAAGATCCTATGCAGAAAACTCACCAACCCACCCAACCACCCACCCACACACAGACGTACACCCAATTTTTTTTTGGCTATTTAGATAGAGGATGGTCCAAAACAAAAGAAAAAATAAAATTTGGGGTATTTAAGATTTTTTTTTTTCACGAAAGATTTGCATTACTTCACACAATTTAAAATTGTGGTGAAGTAAAAATAATAAGTAAATGGCGTATCGTTTTGTTTGCTTAATTTTTAGAGATATATGTATTTCTTTTCTTTATTGTATTTTATCCTTTGCTCTAAAGCTAAAAATCTAGATTCAAAATAGAACATTATGATGCTAGGACGTAAAGCTAAAGATTTTGGACGTATGTGGAGTTTGCAGAGGCGCTAGCCGAGATTGGCACCCACATTAAGTCCAAAATAGCTTACGTCCGTGCATCATATACTATTGAAGTGAAACTACTAATGCGACTTCCAACAATGTTGCGTTTAAAACATTTAACGCTTCTTTTTTAGGTAGATTTCATATAAAAATCTACCTATTGCAATGGGCTTCATCTCGGAATTTCGGAAAAATTTTTGTGCCAAACGACTATATATGATAAGCGGAGACAAAAAAACAAAAAAAAAAAAAATTTATATGTATATATATATATGTATATAAACGATATGAGATATAACGAAAACGACCGGCACTCTCACGGTCGCATTTGTTGAGGTAGATCAAAAAAATTTTCTGTACTTGTGTGTTTTAATAATATCTTGGACAAGTTCGTGAATCAGCAAAATCCGACACGTGGTTAAGAAACCAGAGGCTTTTTTCTGGAAAAAATTGATTTTTTAAAACCGTTATAACGGCCGTTTGGATACTAATATTTCAAAAAATTTAACAAATTTAGAATCTTTGGAATCTTTTTTATCAATTTGTTTTAAATCTAGACCTCTGCAGTTAAAGGTTCCTGAATGAGCGGCCCCAACAAAAAAGTTTGCAAAAAAAATTTTTTTTTAAACAACCGGCACTCTCACGGTCGCATTTATAAGGCCAGATCAAAAAACCTTTTCTAAAAATGTGCGTTTTGTTAATATGTTGGACAAGTTCGTAAATCAGCCCCATTCAACACATGGTTAAGAAACTAGAGGCTTTATACTAGAAAAAAACTCTGTTTTTTAGATCCGTTATAACGGCCGTTTGGATTCTAATACTTTTAAAAACTTCATAAATTTAGAATCTTTGAAACCTTTTTAATCAGTTTCTTTCAAAAAAAAGACCTCTGCAGTTGGAGGTTTCTGAGTGAACGGCTCCAACAAAAAAGCTTGTAAAACACAAAATGCGTTTGAATCAACCGGCGCTCTCACGGTTGCATTTGTGGAGCCAGATCAAAAAACTTTCCTTAAAAATGTGTGTTTTAATAATATCTTGGACGAGTTCGTAAATCAAAAAAATCTGACACATGGTTAAGGAACTATAGGCTTTATACTAGAAAAAAAAGTGGTTTTTTTAATCCGTTATAACGGCCGTTTGGATACTAATATTTTTAAAATCTTCATAAATTTAGAATCTGTGGAAACATTTTAATCCGTTTCTTATAAATATAAACCTCTGCAGTTAGAGGTTTTTGACTTGTTGGCTTCAACAAAAAAGTTTGCAACAATCCCCAATTACAATTTCCAAAAACCTTATAACAGTCAATGTAAACCTTATAACATTCAAAAAATAAAAGATTTGAATAGAAGAAATTAATTTTTTTTTCTTAGAAATAAACTATTTTGATATTTTGCAGTAATTGCACGACATATGATATAGAGTAGGTTTGTGTCATAAATTATCACACACATGTTCTGTGGTAGATTTGATATTTGTTTGTTGCAAAATTGGATACATATAATTTTGCTTGTAGGTAGCTAATTTTCTTTTTAAATTTGTTCGATATCTGTTTGAAATTAGTTTGTTTTGTTTAAACTAATCTGATACATCAGATTCTACTGGCACACAAAACTGTCTGATCTCGAAATCTACCTATTTCTAGCGGATATACGTGCCGCTTGGACTTTTTCATATTACTTTATGATATTTAAACAATAACCTGACATCTGACAATATCAGGAGTCTGTGGCGAACATCAAAATTAAAAGTTAAAAAAATTCAATTTAGCATGCGATGTTTGTTGCGTTAAAATTTATAAAAAACAATTAGTTTTTTACTAAAAAATTGGATATGGCTGTTTGCATGTAAAAATTTTAAAAGTTTTATGTTTCCTTTAAATTACAATTCTTTGTAATTGAACTTTAAATAATGTTAAATATTTTCTAAATATTGAAGTTTGTTCATTATAGAATTTTAATTAAATTGTATTTTTCTTATTAATTAAACATTCAAATAAAAATCATTATTAATGAAGTTATCTTTGTACATTAACAGTTAAATAGTTACTGAAAATAAGTAGATGGTTAAGTGATAATTCAGTGATTGGATTGGGACAATTGTCATTAGAAAAATTGAATGATAATTGGTGTGCAACTATATAGAATATAGTTAAATTAAATTGCTTCCAAGTTTTTTTAAACAATTATGATGATGATTGAACTTTCAAGCTGTGCAATTTTTATTAGTTTAAAGAAACATTGAAATCTTGCTGATTTATGGAAAACTTCCTGAATGTAATATTTTGAAGAAACTATTGGTGCAACTTGGGATCTAACAAGGAAAATTAATATTCACACATTCCTAATTATAAATCAACTATTAAGACAGGATCTAGCATCTTTTTGTCAACATCTAATTAAGATACTATTCAACTTCAAGACAAGAACAACTCTAGCAGCCATAAGTCTTCTATAAAAAAAACCCCATTTGCAACTTATTTTGATATAAGACTCCTGATAAAAGACTCATTTTTTTATCATTTTAAGTTGAAATATTTTAAACGAGAAAGAAAATGCAGTTTTTGCAAGAAATATTGAAATAATAGAACTCAAACATTTCGTATCTTACTTTAGTTATCATAATCCCATTGTAAATGTTATAGATTTGGATATTTCTTCACTCAAAAATGATAATTGAAAGATGCGATCAATTGTGAATTGTAAGCAATGTTAATAAAGTTTGTCTTAAAGAATATGAACAGTATGAGTTCACTAATAATTAATGACTTTTAAAAGAATTCAATATGTTTTTATTTCTACATTACGAAGTTTCACTTCTTTCGCGCGGAGGGACTCCCCGCACAAATTTTTTTATCCGCCGCAAGCAAAATATTTAAAAAAAATTGTTTGTTCTAAATTAAAATTATAAATTTGCATAAATTTTGAAATACAAATATGTGGAACAAGTTACATTTGCTATTTTTTCCAAATTATTGCATAACTATGACAACAAATGATAACAACTATTTTAATTGGATTATGAAATTTTTAATTTAAGGGTTGCTTTTGTAAAAATTTCTATTTTTTATAGAATTTAAACAAATACAAATGTTTTTTACTTTTTTGGACGTAGCTATGACAACAAAATATATGGTTAAAAAGTGACACTTTAAGGCCGCAAATCACAGTAATAAAGTAACACTTTAATATGTAGGCGAATAAAAAAATCTTTTTAGGGTAAAAAAATCACTTTTTTGCCAAATAAAACACGTAATGTCAAAAAAAATTGATCTGAGAGCTAAAAGTGTCAGAGCAATGTTATGGCAAAAAGAATTTGACATAAATAATTGTTATTTCTGTGTTACTAAAGTTACATTATTATTATTGTTGGAATAAATTTGAAATGTTTGGGTCTATATAATTTTTAAAAAAATACAGTATCGATAAATTGAAATGCTGTAAAATGGAATTTTTATGAATAATTTATGAATAAAAAGGAATCGTTTTTATGTTATTTTAAAAAAAATAATAAAACATAATAAAAAATAAATAGTGTCCAGTCCGGAAATCGAATCCTCGACCGTTCTCAAATCTCAAATTTAAATACCATGTTTAACCAGATACTTGAAATGTATTTATATAATTTGATATAAATTTTTATATGTAATTGTTTATATGCCAATAAATTAATTGTACTCGTGACCTTTTCATAAAATCAATGTTTTTCATTCTCCTAAACTTTAGCATCAACATAATGTTCATAAATAAATTGTTGTAAATAATCATTTTAGATAGACGAATGGTTAATGTTGCTGCCTTGTACACAGAGGTCTTGGGGATTAAATCCCGGTTAAGTTCAAAAAAATAATAATAATATATATTTACCTTTTTATCTTTACAAGGCCCCTCATAACCGCTGTTCATTACCGTGTATGTATCCCCCCTTGAATTGATCAAAAATCGATTAATAACTCCAAAAATGTTAATTTTTTTCATTTGTTTGGTGACACAACATGGTAGCACAATAGTAGCATAACAGTAGCGCAACAGTGGTCGCATATTATAGATACCGGTAGGTTTGGGCATCATTTGGTAGCATAATAACGGTAGCACAACGTTCGCATATCGGTAGCATAAGCCCCAAATGTTTGCGGTGTGCTTGCTGGGCGTTACATTACATTGCTGATCATGGCCTGTTTAGTGTGCCTGATCCAGTCCCTATAAGTGGTTATTTAATGCTAGTCAGGATGTGGAACTGGACCTTATAATTGAGCGAATAATATAAATTAATAGAGGTGATGGAGACATGTAGACAGCCTATGTTCCAATGTTGAACATGTACGGCAGAAGTTGACACTACTTAAATTTTTTTAAGTGGTTTTTGTGAGAAAATCGATTTTTGTTTAAAGCCCTAAAAACTGGCATTTTAAAACTAAATTATACAAATTGAACAAGAACAATTATACAAATTTTATATAATAAATTTAGAAAATATTCCATATACCGTCTAGTTTGGGGATTAATGTTTATAAAATTAACATAAATAACAAATCTTAATATCTGGAAAAATATTTCGCAATATGCATATTACGTTTTAGTCGTTGATTTGTTTACATGTCGGTATTGGTATTTAAAGATTTTATATGTTTAGTATTCAATTATAAATATTTAAAAGAGATTATATATATTATGTTCAATAACAGCAATATGACACAGATTGAAAAACAGTTAACGACTATTGTCGCTTGATCAAAAAATTTCCATATTTGTTATAGCTAAACTTTAAGGTGTTTATTTTTTAAAAATTAAGTTGGCACCTATAGGCAAAAATTTGTTTTTTGGTAACTGTTCCGGCCAGTTAGGTTGTTTTATATGTTGTATATTAAGCATGGTTTTCGAAATTACCGGTATACCGGTATACTTTTGTGGTATACCGGTAATGCCGATCTTAGATTGTCACGTTACCAGTATTACCGATGTTCCGTAAAATAGAATTACTGCAGCATTTTTGTTTGAAAATTGATTAAAGTAAATATTATTTTAAATTTGTTATTTTACTTGTTATAAATAAATATAAGTTAATATGTACATAGAACCAAAATATTAAAATTGGTCAGTCGTCAGTAAGATTTATTTTATTTCAATTAGTAAAATGAATTGTCAAATAACCATTTCAGGATATATTTTGCTCTAATAAAAAAAATTTAGTTGTGTGCACAAGATGCACATATCTGAAGTGAAACTTCTTAACGTTTAGACAATTAAATTCATATTCTATTCAAACATTTTGAAAAGGATTAAAATTAAGTGTATAAAGTGTATTGTGCAATAGCGATAGTAATTGAGCACGACCAGTGAAAATAACTTCGTATATTACTTACAATAAGATTCATAACCTTGAGATACAATCGTTGTTTTAAAATCGTAGAATCATTACTATACATTGATTTTAGGCATGAAGCCTGAAGCCTTTGGCATAATCGTTCCATAAAAATTTATCCCAGGCTTGTAAGTTAAGCCATTCTAGAGATAATAGTTTTCCAGATAGAAAATGTCCAAATTTGCTAAAGGCATGAATTTAGACCGTAACGGGATAAGTTGAATAAGCATAAAAAAACTCAGAGACGGACAATAAAGAATTATTTAGATTTTAGTATGTATTATATTTTTACACTACAAAAAAGTGCTCTATGATTACCTCCTAAGTTCGTCCTTATTTTTGTTTTCTTTCATTATATTTGGGATATGATAAATAGAAAAATTATATTAAATACTTGTTAATGTAATGTTAATTTTTACGCATTAATTGTAGTATTTGGTTTAGGCTAGGTAAAAAAAATTGCTTACATATTTATTATTTTAAAATGATGAGTGAAGCTTTTTAAATTTACAAATTCATATTTATGGTTTGAATGAAAATATAGACATTTGACTCTTGATTTAATAAAAAAACGCTATAGATCACTTTTCATGAATTAATTCATCCGTGATTGTTTTTTGAGGCATTGTGGTATTAAAACTGCAGAAGTTAAGGTTTATTTGAGCGACTATATTGTTCATTTATCTTTTATCGACATGTTATTTGCTCCAAAATAGTATTTTCATTGGATATGACTTAGTGCTTCTTGATATGACGACCCTAATAAAATACAGTAAAATACTGAACAGAAACGGGAAAATGTTAAATGTTTTTAAAAAAAGTTTTAATTTGAAGATCTTTTTTAATTTGGTTTGGTGATCATATTTTACTCGGTCACTACCAGTTAGATATTTGATAAATTAAACAAACAGGTACTGTTTAAACATTTACTATCTAACAAAAAAATATTAAAAGTTTTTAGAATAAATTAGAATATATTCGAAAGAATTGTCAAAAGACTAAATGAGGAGGTCCACACCAAAACGCTACATTTCCATTATTACATTTTTCCAACGCAGTTCAAGAAAATTTGATTATGTCATTACACTGATTACATTATGTCTAAAGCAAGCTCTATTCTTCAAAGGGGAAAAACAGTTCTAATTTAAGCATAGATAAATTTTTGAGTTTTCGATCGAATTCAGAAATTGGAGCCGATCTAAGTACACAATTTATTTTTTAAAGAAAATGGAAATGTAGCGTTTTGGTGTGGACCTCCACAAATGAGCTAGGTGAAGACACTATGCTATGAAAACGAATCATGCTAATACTTTGAACACACACCGGTTATCGACGTCGGCAACTCTCCTAATAAAGCCAAGTTAAACAAAAACAGAAACGAAACACTTTTTGTTGCATTATTACGAACAAATTCTTGAATCAATCATTTAAAAAATTAAGTGACAATAAACTGTCGAAAACATTTCGCAAACTGCTGAAATACTTGATGTATTTTTCATTTGATATTTTATAACTTATTCAATAAATGTAAAATTCTGTATATTAATTGAAAATACAAAAGGTATTAAAAATTTAAATTATACCAAATTCTTTTTGTCATTGTACCGTACCATAAAGGCACAAAAGATTAACATATAAAATTTTTGGAGATCGTAGCTGTAGCTGTGACAAATTATTATTTATTTTATTAAAAAATAACAATAGCTGCAATTTATGAAACCCCGTGATCCGGATTCACTTAAGTTTTACATGCAAAATAAGATCCAACTTTGTTTTTGGATCTCAGTTTGCAAGTGAAACATAAGCGGATCCGGAACTTACGGTTTCCTGAAATGCAGCTAATGTATCGAAACACGCTGTGATTGGTTTTGTTATACAAAAATGAGAATTGAATCAAAGTAAACAGACCTTATAAACAAAATATTTAAGATTTTCAAATAATAATTGATTATAATCCCTAGTTGGCATGGTATCTTCGGATATTCAGAGACGTTAATGTATAATTAATTATATTAACACTAAACATGCCTAACTTCCAATAAAAAATAAAAAAACAATAACTCTTTTCATGGCCTGTTATTGGCCTACATATAATTTAGACGTTATGCATATCAAACGACGCCTCTTATAATTTTCCAGAAATATTGAAAGTTTTATAAAATGAAATCAAACGTTTTAAGTATTAAAATTGTGAATGAATTTTTAAAAAACATCCCCAGGGCAGCAGCGCAGTTCCTTATCACACATGTCCCAGAATTTAAACAGTTCATCTTAACAATCACACAAATTGTTTGGTGTAAGAGTTTTCTAAATCGAATACTGACTAAAATACACAATTTTGTTTGTGTTTTTGTACCCTAGTCTAGAAAAGTAAAAAAAAAATTGGAATCTGAAAATTTTTTTGTTTTCGTAAATTTAATACTTAGATCCTACGGGGCCGAATTAACCAGATTCATAAAATAAATAAGTTAATATTATCCTTATCCTGAAAAAAAATAGTGAAATAAAACGGAGAAAACACTTTAAAAAGTAAAAAATTGCACGACCATAATATTATCCAGAAAACTTCTAAGCAGCTTTAAATTAAAAATTAATTTAATCAAAACAAATCTTTTGATCAAAATAGTCAAAATAGTCAAAAAGGAACCCAACTAGCATTTCAACTTCTTTAAAAACACTAAACAGTCCTACCGAAACTAGCTTCCCCATTTTCATAGTTTCCTTAAAACTTCTAAACGGTTTCGATAAAGGCCATTTGGAGAAATTTCCTCGCCTTTAACGAAGCTATGATTTGAAAAAGACTTCGGAAATAACTTCGGTAAGGTCTTTTGTAAGCAGTCATGCAAGCTGAATAGAATTTATGGTTTCACAATTTATAGCTTCGGTAAAGTGCTTCTAATAGCTTGTTTTAAGCAATCTTTAGAAGTCTTATAGAAGCTATTAAAAATTGTGACAAAAATATTACAATGTTTTTTATATATCTACACTTTTTTAATGTAATTATTGTTATTGCTATGTTATTATATAGTGTTTAAATTTAAGTTTTTGTTTACGGTTGCATCAAGTTTCGAACTCTGACCCTTCGATCGTTTGTCCCACAAGCTGTCCAATCGGTTAATTTAAATCTTACGAAAGAATAAATATCTTTGATAGTAATTACAATAATAATGGCTTCTATAAGAAATCCATAAGACTTCCATAGAATCTAGTTTTTTAATTTAGATGTTGAAAATATAGTATAATTCAGGGGCTTACTTTTTATGGAAAAAGCTATGTGGCATGTAACTTCAATGGGTTTTTTAACAATGAAATCATAATCTGAGATTTACGTTCTTAAAAGGTTTTGTTTCTTTTTAATAAACGTAAAAGAATATTGACAAATGTTTTTTTTTGTTTTATTAATTCAAAGATTTTGGGTATTTTTCAATTATTAACTTTTAGCGTACCTACACCTTTATTTGAACAGTCTTTTTTTAAATAAAAAGTTTTGTAATTTGATTTTTAATAGGTCACAACAACATGCGTACTAAGGTGCTGATGAACGAAATTAATTTTGAAAAATGTTACATAAATATAAAACAATAACAATACAAGCACCGCATATCACACCATCCATTTACTGTTAATTATTTTAATAGAGTGACTAAATTATGAAACTCTGTATCGCCTCAGTTCTTCCTGACGAGTTTGGCTCTCAAAAATGTAAAGAAAATTCATATACCATTATTTATAAAACTAAGCCAAATAATCTTTAAATTTTCTTTATTCCACTCTAGTTGATTTTTGATTCTGATTCTTTAGCTGATTATGATTTTGATTGATTTTTTGGTCTATTTCAAGACTCTAAATAAAGATTATTTTATATTGTGCAAAATATGTCTAAATAAGACATTGAAAAAACAAAAACCGCCTTATCCACAATACTTTTCTGACAAAAACGAAACGATTTCAATTACGTGTAAGCTCCTCTAGTTGAAATAATAGAAGTAATAATTTTAATTTTAATTTTCTCAAAACAGTTTCCGCAAAACTTCTAAAGGTTGGATAATGAAGCAATTTTTAGACTATGACAGTTGTGCTTCTATAAGATCTTTAAACAGTTACAACCGACACAACTTCAATCTTAATGACAAAACTTCTATAACCTTTTTTCGGTAGCTTTATTTAGTGTATTTAGTGTATAGTATTTAGTGTTGTGTAGATAAGTTTCAGTAAAGCTTCTAATATTAAATAAAGAAGTTTTTTTTTGTTTTTTTCTTTTTTTTTTTTAGTGGAGGGCCTTGAGACTTACAGTTCAAGTAGCACTGCGACCTGAAGGTCTATTGTGCTTACCCTGATTTTGTTATTAGTCAGTCGTCGTCTGTGCCGTTACTGGTTGTGTTCTGTCATCCAAGTTGAGACTTTTAATAAAATTAATTAGCTCAATTGGAGTGACGTTTTGTGGAATAAAGAAGTATTTTAGAAACTTTCACTCCGGTGGTGGGGAGAACTTCTTTGTGGAAGTTCTATCGAAACTTTATAAAGTAAAATATAATTAGCTTCCACTTAGAAGCTTTAGCGAAGCTTTATTGAACCTTAAGCTTGTATAACTCAAAATTGAGAAGTAAGTTTGCTAATTGGGAAGCTAGTTTCGGTAAGACTCTTTAGTGTTTTTAAAGAAGTTGAAATGCTAAATGGGATGTTAATTAAAATATACACCAAACAAATATATATTATAAACAAATGTTTATCTAAAATTAAATAATTCCAATAATATCTAACAAAATAAACAACACTTACTACAATTAAATAATACTAAGTAGTAAGTTTGCACAATGGTAGAATAATAGAATAATAGCGAATAGCTATTAAACTATTACGATGTAAATTGATAGAATAATACTCTTTTACTATGAGAAATAGCTATTTAATATTTAACTTTTGATCGATAGTATAATAGTATACTTAAAAAAATTGTAACCGTCAAAATGTAAAATCTAATAGCATTTTCGATTGAGAACCAGTTCATAACTAGTTCTTTTTTTTTCAATACAAAAAAATTATTACCCTCCAAATCATGTTCGATTGAAGCAAAATAAAAAAACTAGTTCTGAATTAGTTATGCATTTTTTCCCCTTTTGAAGAACTAATTTTAAGCAGGCTACAGACCTTCAATCAATTTGTCAATCAATTCGAAAGTGAAAATAAACGAAATAAAATTTAGTGTAAAAATCCCCTAAATTTTATTTCGTTTATTTTCGTTTTCAATTGATTGACAAATTGATTGAAGGTCTGTAGCCTGCTTTATTTTCAGTTATTTTTGAGTTTACTCATACTATGACAAAAAGTATACACAACAAACGTTAAATCAAAACGTTATATTATAACACAGCATCATATAATTTAATAATTTAATTTTATATTTAGTTATTTAACAATATATATTATGAAATCAGTTTTTTTTTCAAAATTTGTATTGTTTTTTATTGCTTTTCGAACAAAGCAAAATAAAAGAATAAAGTAAGAATAAAATAACCAATCAAGCGACGCGGTAGTGTCTCGTGCGCCATGTTTTGAAAGACACTACTAGTATATATACTGTGCACCGGATAGGTTTTAAAGGTTAAAATTTTCATTTCGAATAATTTGCATTTTTTCTACAACTGTATTCAAAGTTATCAATAAAAGTATATATTATATAACTATATGTTTCTCTTTAGTAAAAAGAAAGTTGGCATTCATGCTTTTTTATGAAAGTTTATAAAATCAAAATTTTGCTTTCCCAAACTTTTAGTAAAATTAAAATATTTTTACAAATTTGTATACCACGTTGGTAGCATTGATAATATGTAGTAATTTAGTATCATTTTGGCGAATTTTCAAAAGCCAACCAAATGTACAGAATTGAAAACCACAAAATTATGCGAATTGAAATTTATTATCCCCCAATATTGGTAATATTTAACAACAGTTAAAAAACTTAATCACGAACCCAGATTAGTTTGCAAACGTATAGTTGTTTTCGATAAAAATATTTTTATGTATGTGTCCAGAAAACCCATCAAATGTTTTATTAATATATTAAATGGAAGTTGGTAATTATAAAGATATTAGAAAAACGAATATATTTAGAATATGCTTTCAGTAAAAAGACCTATTATTGATGTGTTAAGAAAACGATGTTGTGAAAACATGTGTTTGGTCTATTATGTAAATTTGTTATCTGAGAGAACCCAACAAATGTTGTATCGATAGTAAATTTTAATTTATATTTCATTTTATTTTAGAACGTTGGTTGTTATTTTGAAGAGATGAGATTAAAAAATAATTTAGTAGGCTTTAAAATTTTGTGTTTTTATGCTTGATGAAATATAAAGAAAAGAATTTGAGAAAAATGTATTATTATTTTAAGGGTTCCGTACTTTAAAAAATAGAAAAAAACCCTTATGGTGAGGCCTTGATTGTTTATTATCCATTATTCACAACGACTTTCTCACTGAAAATGAAAATCTTGACATACAGGAATACCTCGCACAGTACGGCTTCGATTAGTCCGGTTTCACTATAGTACGGTTTTGAAATTTTCAAAAAAAAAACATAAATAAAAAGGAAAAAAAAAATTCTAGGGAAAAATTATTCTTAAAAAAAATAATATGTACATACATACATAATACATATATAAAATTATTTTTATAAGCAAAACTCAGACAACAATGACTGTGCTAAATTGTCTGCAGAGATTTAACGGCTGAACAGCTTTCAAAAATTATTGGAATGGTCGAAAAAGTTTCAGGTTATATTATGAAAATTGATCCTAATATCGAACGTAGCATTTCAATTCGTCGAACAATAAACAATAAAGGGTAGCGAAGCTCTGAAATTCTATGCGGTGCTACCTCCGTAACCCTAACAGAAGTAGGTTGGTGTAGTTGAGAGGGGCAGAGTAAATACTGCTTATTCTCAATGATTCTGCACCATGTTAGGGGCGGCTTGGAGTGGGCGTCTGTCTTGGATCAAGCGGCTAGCTAAATAAACGTGTACAAAGATTGTTTCTGATGAGCTTAAGATGCAGAACGAACCCATTCACGAAAATTTGGGTTGGGCGAAGGGCTGACACCCCATTTCCGTATAAAAACTATTGTCATGAATTCTGTACACAGTCTCGGATTATCTCGGATTCATTATTAGAACGACCTCGGAAACTGTACCCGGACTACGATTTAAAAATGGGAACCTGGAACGTGCTAAGCCTTAGAAGACCAGGAGATCTACCAAAAACTTACAAACCAAATCAATAGCTATACACTGGATATAATGGCGTTACAAGAACTAAGATGGCCAGGGAGTGGAATCCACGAAACAGCCAAGGGATACACTCTTTATTATTGCGGTCATAAAAACGGAGGAGAATTTGGAGTTGGCTTTCTTATACATTGTCGCGTGATTCAACATGTTATCGACTTCTGGCCCAATTAATATGCGGTTATGCACACTGAGAATCCGCAAGCAAAAATTCAATGTAACAATCGTCAATGTTCATGCACCTACTGAAGATAAAGCAGATGATATTAAAGACCCGTTCTTCCTAAAACTCGAAGAAGTCATCAATAACATCCCGCGACACGATATAAAATTCGTGGTAGGTGACTTTAATGCTCAAATTGCTAGGATTGCAGAACTTAAAACACATATTGGCTCTAACAGCTTGCATCATACCAGCAACAATAACGGCTTCCCCGCACCCGAGCTGGCTATGAAGTATGATCTAGTAATTCCCAGCACTTTCTTCCCTCACAAGAGAATTCACATGGCAACGTGGAAATCAAATGACGGAAGAATGGAAAATCAAATCGATCACGTCATGATCTCTAAGAAACACTCTACAAGTATAGCTGACGTTCGATCATACAGAGGTGATGACATGGACACCGATCATATGCTTGTCATCTTTAAGTACAAGGGCAAATTATCATC
>OY856188.1:147044120-147112255 GCA_963693315.1 Diogma glabrata | reverse complement strand
TATTTTATATTTTTTTAATGGTCCAGTCGTGGTTGCCAGTACTCGGTCATTGCTGCAATACTGGTCATTATTATTAGACCTGTTGGACCTAATTGGTTCTAAGTATTAAAATACTTTTATATTTTACGGATGGCTCAGAAGCTCAATATAAAAAAATATGGAGGGGCTGAAATCTCACAGCTCTGAGATATCAAGACTTCGGTCTGGGTTAAGGATTTTTATATAGTTTTCGGCAAAAAACTTTTATGAAGACATGGTTTTTAGTTTTGGGCAGCGATGTATATCAAACATAACTCTGTTAAAGTACAAGTATGTTTTTATCTCTAATTAGAAATTTATTACAAAACTAACACGAAACAACAATACGTTGCCGGAAAATTATAACACATCATAAATTAACATAATTTAGTGAAAAGATGATACACTAAGCAAACTGCTCAAAAACCTCTCCATTTAGCGTTTCGAGAAAATATTACAAAAACACAAATTCATGTTTCATTCAAAATTCCAAAAATATTTTAAAAATTAAATAAACTCAAACTTTTCTCAAAATTCAAATATATTCCAAAAATTAGAATAAAATCAAATACATATTTAAACTTTTTCTAAATTCCAATAATATTCCAAAAATTCTTAAAAATTCAAACTTTTCCAAAATTCTAAAAATGTTGCAAAAATTATAACAAAATCAAAAATTGAAACTTTTTTCAAAATTCCAAAAATATTCCAAACATTAGAATAAAATCAAACATTTAAACTATTTCTAAATTCCAATAATATTCCAAAAATTCTTAAATATTCAAACTTTTTCCAAAATTCTAAAAATATTGAAAAATTATTATAAAATCAAAAATTCAATTATAATTCTCGATAATAATAATAAAATTTCATGTCATACAAATAATTAATTTTATTTTTTTTTTCAAAAATTGGATAAAAACTAAATAAAAATCTTTCTTTGACACACTTGAAAACATTTTTTTGACACACTTATAATGCCATAATTCTCAATAATAATAATAAAATTTCATTTCAAACAAATAATTCATTTTATTTTTTTCCAAAAAATTGGGTAAAAAAATAAATAAAAATCTTTCTTTTGACACACTTGACAACATTTTTTTGACAAACTTATAATGCAATAATCTAGTTTTTGATCTCACATACTATTCCCTACCATCAAGATTTCACCAAATTTAATGTTCCTACTCGTAATCACTTAAAATGAACGATTTTTAAGCCAAAAATAAGAAAATTTGCTATTTTTGACACACATAATGATTTTTTGACACTTTTCCGGTACAGTTATCGAACACAGCGTCCTTGCGGACCTGTCCCTTGAGTATACCTATTTTTAGAAAACAAAATTTGAAATCCTTCCAGCGGTTTTCCCTGCAGCGTAGGTAATGACGGCCGGCCGGCCGGCAGACAGACATACATTTTTTGTTTGCTTTTTTAGAATCAATAGGTCCTAAAACGTCGAGAAATACCAAAAAAGTGGGGGTAAGAATTTCACTTTTGGCTCATGAATGTAATACATACTTAGGTCTTTCAGACCGAAGTAAAATGAAGGGGCTGAAACCTCACAGCTCTGAGATATCAAGACTTCGGTCTGGGTTAAGGATTTTTATATAGTTTTCTACAAAAAACTTTTATGAGGACATGGTTTTTAGTTTTGGGCAGCGATGTATATAAAACATAACTTTTTGTTAAAGTACTTGTATTTTTTATCTCTGTTTAGATATGTATTACAAAACTACCTAGCACGAAACATCAATACGTTGTCGGAAAATAATAACAGATCATAAATTAACATAATTTAGTGAAAAGATTATACAATCAGCAAACTACTACTTAGCGTTTCGAGAAAATATTTCAAAATCACAAATTCATATTTCTTTCAAAATTCCAAAAATATTGTAAAAATTAAATAAAATCAAAAATTCAAACTTTTTTCAAACAAAATTCTAAAAATATTTCAAAAATTATTACAAAATCAAAGATTAAAACTTTTTCAAAAACTCTAAAAATATTGCATAATTAAAACAAAATCAAAAATTGAAACTTTTTTCAAATATATAAAAATTATAACTTAATCAAAATTTAAAATTTTATCAAAATTCTAAAAATATTCCAAAAATTCTTACAAAATCAAAAATTGAAACTTTTTTCAAAATTCTAAAAATATATGTAAAATTCAAAAATTTTGTTTTTTTTCAAAATTCTAAAAATATTTCAAAAATTAGAATAAAATCAAATATTTAAACTTTTTCTAAATTTTAATAATATTCCAAAAATTCTTTAAAATTTAAACTTTTTCCAAAATTCTAAAAATATTGCAAAAATTATAACAATATCAAAAATTGAAACTATTTCCAAAATTATGATAAAATCAAAAATTTAGAATTTTTCAAAATTCTAAAAATATACCAAGAATTCTTACAAAATCAAAAATTGAAACTTTTTTCAAAATTTTAAAATTATATATAAAAGAATTCTATTTTTCTTTTCAAAATTCTAAAAATATTGCATAAATTATACCAAAAACAAAAATTAAAACTTTTGCCAAAATTCTAAAAATTTTGCAAAAATTATTACAAAATCAAAAATACAACTTTTTTCAAAATTCAAAAAATATTTTAAAAACTATAACAAATTCAAAAATGTCCATGTGTAAATTCATGTTTAATTACATTTACGTCATAAAAACAGCTACATTTTTTTTCCCAAAAAATAGGCTAAAAAATAAATGAAATCATTTTTAGACACACTTGACATTATTTTTTTGACAAACTTATAGTGCCATATAATTCTCTATAATAATTATAAAATTTTCCTGTCATACAAATTATTAGTTTTATTTTTTTCCAAGAAATTGGGTAAAAAAATAAATAAAAATCTTTCTTTTGACACACTTGACAACATTTTTTTGACAAACTTATAATGCCATAATTCTCAATAATAATAATAAAATTTCATTTCAAACAAATAATTCATTTTATTTTTTTTTCCAAAAAATTGGGTAAAAAAATAAATAAAAATCTTTCTTTTGACACACTTGACAACGTTTTTTTGACAAACTTATAATGTCATAATTCTCAATAATAATAATAAAATTTCATTCAAACAAATAATTTATTTTATTTTTTTCCACAAATTGTGTAAAAAAATAAATAAAAATCTTTCTTTTGACACACTTGACAACATTTTTTTGACTTATAATGCAATAATCTAGTTTTTGATCTCACATACCAATCTCTACCTTCAAGATTTCTCCAAATTCAATGTTCCTACTCGTAATCACTTAAAATGAACGTTTTTTAAGCCAAAAATATGAAAATTTGCTGTTTTTGACACACTTTCGGTACAGTTATCGAGCACAGCAACCTTTCGGACCTATCCCTTGAGTATACTTATTTAAAAAAAAAAATTTGAAATCCCAGCAGCGGTTTTCCCTGCAGCGTAGGTAATGACGGACGGCCGGCCGGTAAATAACATTCACGAATCATTTACGAATGAAAACGAACCTTTTTACTATTTGCAAATTGCATTTTCACATAATTTTGTATGTGAATTTTTGTTTTAAATTAATATATTAAGTAGGCCGAAAATATTCGAAAATATTCGCTGTTCCTTCTCACCAGAAAAAAATAATCGAAACAATTCGTTTGGATTTGTTAAAAAATAGTAAATGAAGCGTTTTTATAAAAAGGTAAAAACCTTTTTTGACCCAAGCATGTGAGGTATCATTTGAAAGAGTATCTAATTTAGAAATCATTGCAATTTTTTTTAGAATTTTGCTTTGCACAGTTTTTTAGTTATTGTCAATAAAGTGCAACTTCAGACCGTTCCGCCTCCTGCGTTTCGAAAATTTGAAAAAAATCACAGAGACAGGAAATTTTGGAAATTGGTTGGTAAATTTTGAATGAAAATCATAGCGAAGTCTCAAATAATTATATTTCTGTGTGTTTAGGGGATGGGTGTGGGGAGAGTGAAAAAAAACCATTGTCATATGAAGGAGCACTTAATTTAAGAAACATTACAATTTTTTTTAGAATTTTGCAATACACAGTTTTTGTTTTATTTTAAAAAAATAGTTTTAGTATGTAGTCTCTCCACCCCCCTAAATTTCGACACTTGATTGACCGAAAAAATGATCAAACTTAAACCATTTACAAGCTGGTGTAATTGAATCTTTCTTGAGTTACTATAAACATCTATGGATCAGATTTAACCTAAACTAACATTTTTTGAGTCATTTTTGCTTTTGTAATTTACTTTTGACATTTACGATTAAACATTTATTTTATTATGCGTCTATGGTCTGGAAATATAAAGACATTACAACACAACTTTTTGTCAATAATTTTTGATATTGTGTTCTTTTACATTGACGGAACCCTTGGCGAGTGAATTTTATTCGCACTTGTCTGACTTTTTTTTTAAATTGTTGTGAGTAAATAAAATACTTAGTGCAATAGTATATTACATACCTAGCGCTGTAAGTAGCATTTTACATGCGAGTGAAAATATTGCGCACGAGACGCGTAGCGGCGAGTGCAGTAACTTCACGAGCATGGAAAATGGTTTGCTGCTCGAGGTTTGTTATATACTTTTTCTACGACCTTGGTTTAATGCCCAAACGCATATTATTACTTGAAAAAATGAACTACTAATTATAAATTAAATGCAAATAATTTACAAATTGTGGTAAGCTTTGCATTATTCTGTGTCAAAATGAATTGAAATATTTAATTTTTAAAATCAAATTTTTCTTTAAATAAAAATTTTTCTTTTTATTAAAAGTGTTTCGTAATATATATACATATATGAAAATCCATTACCGCACACTTTTTTTACTTACCGCACACTTTTTGAAATAATCAATTTACATGGCATGGATAGTGTGATGTAATTTATAATTTACATGTCGTCGGCTTAACAGTGAAAGAACGTATCTGCAAAAATACAATTTTACAGGAGGAATAAAAAACGTTTTTATTCGTAATCTATTTGCTAAAAATAATAATTTTTTTTGCATTATTACGCTTTTAAATATATTTCGAAATATTATGTATTCAATTCAAGTCAAAAATGCAAAAAAGTCAGATACGTTCTTTCACTGTTAAGCTGACGATGTGATAGGAGTAGAAAAAGATGATTTTTATAACTCATACTTTAAGATTTAATATAAATCTTTTATATTTTTGATATTTTTAAATTCTTCCTTCTTCATATTATTTTTAGTTCATTACCTGCATTTTTTAATTTCAATAATAAAAAAATAATATGAATATCAATTTGTTGTGTTTATACTATTCGATTTTAATAGCTAGATGAGGTAATTTTTATTTTGATAATTTATTGAAAAAAAATAGGCAATTTTATTGAATAAGTCGCGTTTTGAACATCGCTTAATGGAATATCCAATATGTAATTGTTTTTCACATTATAAACAAATTAGCGTTAAAGTTTAGAGTAAGCATTTAGGTATATAATAGCTTATCAAAATATTTACATATATAAATTGATTGATTTTAGATGCTAGTCTTTCTTAGTAAACTAATAGATAATCATTATATAAGTCTGATAAAATAAATTTTATAAAAATAAAATGTTTTTTTTGCTATCGGCTGATCGAATTGCATTATTTTGTGAAAGTTTTGAAAAGTTTATTTCAGCCAACTCTTGTTTGTGTCAAGCATGGCATGAAAGATATTTGGAAATCATTTATTCGATCAAAAGCTTTATCAACTGTTCTAAATTACATACATAAAATGGATCTTGATCAATGTTCATGAATCTTCTTTTAGGTAGATTTCACATAAAAATCTACCTATTGCAATGGGCTTCATCTCGGAATTTCTGAAAAATTTTGGTGCCAAACGACTATGAATGATAAGCGGAGACGGAAAAACAAAAAAAAAAATTTATATATATATATATATATATATAGGTAATGACGGACGGCCGGCCGGTAAATAACATTCACGAATCATTTACGAATGAAAACGAACCTTTTTACTATTTGCAAATTGCATTTTCACATAATTTTGTATGTGAATTTTTGTTTTAAATTAATATATTAAGTAGGCCGAAAATATTCGCTGTTCCTTCTCACCAGAAAAAAATAATCGAAACAATTCGTTTTGATTTGTTAAAAAATAGTAAATGAAGCGTTTTTATAAAAAGGTAAAAACCTTTTTTGACCCAAGCATGTGAGGTATCATTTGAAAGAGTATCTAATTTAGAAATCATTGCAATTTTTTTTAGAATTTTGCTTTGCACAGTTTTTTAGTTATTGTCAATAAAGTGCAACTTTCAGACCGTTCCGCCTCCTGCGTTTCGAAAATTTGAAAAAAATCACAGAGACAGGAAATTTTGGAAATTGGTTGGTAAATTTTGAATGAAAATCATAGCGAAGTCTCAAATAATTATATTTCTGTGTGTTTAGGGGATGGGTGTGGGGAGAGTGAAAAAAAACCATTGTCATATGAAGGAGCACTTAATTTAAGAAACATTACAATTTTTTTTAGAATTTTGCAATACACAGTTTTTGTTTTATTTTTAAAAAAATAGTTTTAGTATGTAGTCTCTCCACCCCCCTAAATTTCGACACTTGATTGACCGAAAAAATGATCAAACTTAAACCATTTACAAGCTGGTGTAATTGAATCTTTCTTGAGTTACTATAAACATCTATGGATCAGATTTAACCTAAACTAACATTTTTTGAGTCATTTTTGCTTTTGTAATTTACTTTTGACATTTACGATTAAACATTTATTTTATTATGCGTCTATGGTCTGGAAATATAAAGACATTACAACACAACTTTTTGTCAATAATTTTTGATATTGTGTTCTTTTACATTGACGGAACCCTTGGCGAGTGAATTTTATTCGCACTTGTCTGACTTTTTTTTTAAATTGTTGTGAGTAAATAAAATACTTAGTGCAGTAGTATATTATAGTAGAATTTTTTTGCCAGCGAATTTCTGACAGCTACGACGCAGCAAGAGAAAAAAGATAAAACAAAAAGTAAAACAGAGATGTATTATTTATTTTGGGATAAATTTGTTTTCAAAACAATTATATTAGTTAAATTTCTACTTCTAGTTCGTACCATTTGTTTGTTGTGATATTTGTTTCCATAGGCGTCGTTATTTTTATTATAATTATTTTTAATTATCAAAATTTTGTTATATTTCCTACAAAATCATTAATATTTCTACTAGTTTTTGGGTTTCTATTATAATTGGTTGAATTTCAATAGTAATTTATAAATTTTATGTGTTTTTTTTGTCCATTTCAATGGGACCCCAATAGTTTTTTTTAATATTTTAATCGAGACACTGAATGTGCAAACAATATGCGCATGTGCATGCGCATGTGCAAACAATATGCGCATAACAAACAAATTTTGTGTTCGCTGGCAAAAAAATTCTACTATACATACCTAGCGCTGTAAGTAGCATTTTACATGCGAGTGAAAATATTGCGCACGAGACGCGTAGCGGCGAGTGCAGTAACTTCACGAGCATGGAAAATGGTTTGCAGCTCGAGGTTTGTTATATACTTTTTCTACGACCTTGGTTTAATGCCCAAACGCATATTATTACTTGAAAAAATGAACTACTAATTATAAATTAAATGCAAATAATTTACAAATTGTGGTAAGCTTTGCATTATTCTGTGTCAAAATGAATTGAAATATTTAATTTTTAAAAATCAAATTTTTCTTTAAATAAAAATTTTTCTTTTTATTAAAAGTGTTTCGTAATATATATACATATATGAAAATCCATTACCGCACACTTTTTTTACTTACCGCACACTTTTTGAAATAATCAATTTACATGGCATGGATAGTGTGATGTAATTGCGTATTGTGTGGATTGTGGAATGGATTGTGTGATGTAAGTCGCGTTTTGAACATCGCTTAATGGAATATCCAATATGTAATTGTTTTTCACATTATAAACAAATTAGCGTTAAAGTTTAGAGTAAGCATTTAGGTATATAATAGCTTATCAAAATATGTACATATATAAATTGATTGATTTTAGATGCTAGTCTTTCTTAGTAAACTAATAGATAATCATTATATAAGTCTGATAAAATAAATTTTATAAAAATAAAATGTTTTTTTTGCTATCGGCTGATCGAATTGCATTATTTTGTGAAAGTTTTGAAAAGTTTATTTCAGCCAACTCTTGTTTGTGTCAAGCATGGCATGAAAGATATTTGGAAATCATTTATTCGATCAAAAGCTTTATCAACTGTTCTAAATTACATACATAAAATGGATCTTGATCAATGTTCATGAATCTTCTTTTAGGTAGATTTCACATAAAAATCTACCTATTGCAATGGGCTTCATCTCGGAATTTCTGAAAAATTTTGGTGCCAAACGACTATGAATGATAAGCGGAGACGGAAAAACAAAAAAAAAATTTATAAATATATATATATATATATATATATATATATATATATATATATATATATATATATATATATATATATATATATATATATATATATATATATATATATATATATATATATATATATATATATATATATTATATATCATTCATTAGAATCCTCCATAAATTCCTATTTTCCTATTTTAACATATTTGTTTAACACTTGTTTTTTACGCACGTTAATTTAACGTGCGTAAAAAACAAGTGTTAAACAAATATTTTATTCAACGAATTATGCCAAGAGCCTACGGCAAAAAGTGTAAACTATGTTTCTATTTTATTATAAAGCTCCATTGTGTTTATTTTTTTTCAATTATAGCATTACAATTGTACATTATGATGCTAGGACGCAAATCTAAAGATTTTGGACGTATGTGAAGTTTGCAAATCGAGATTTGCACCCACATTAAGTCCAAAATAGCTTACGTCTGTGCATCATATACTATTTTTTATTCGCCGCAAGCAAAATATTTAAAAAAAATTGTTTATTCTAAATTAAAATTATAAATTTGCAAAAATTTTGAAATAAAAATACGTCGAACAAGTTACCTTTGACAAAATATTTGTTATCTTTTCCAAATTATTGTATAACTATGACAACAAATGATAACAACTATTTTAATTGGATAATGAATTTTGAATTTAAGGGTTGCTTTGATAAAAATTTCTACTTTTTATAGAATTTAAACAAAACAAATGTGTTTTACTTTTTTGGACGTAGCTATGACAACAAAATATATGGTTAAAAAGTGACACTTTAAGGCCGCAAATCACAGTAATAAAGTAATACTTTAATGCATAGGCGAATAAAAAATTAATTTTTAAGATATATATGTTATTATGTACCATTGTACCAAACTCTGCTTAAAAAATTGATTTTAATTTTCCTTTATGTTGGAGGGGGGAAGGTGGCTAGTCAAATAAATCAAGATTACAACTTGTATTGTACAACTTTTATATATGTATGTATTGTATCATTTCAATTAAGCATATTACAATTCTACCAAATTATACTTATATATGTACTATAAAAACCATTTTATTCAATTCAATTAACACATTCGAAGAAAATTATAATTTGATTTTCTCACTATAACAAACCCTTGTGTTCAAATATTCTTTTGTTGGTCTTTTCTATAGACTGACGTTTGGTTTTTTAAATTCAACTTAATAACTTTTCAGTTCTTCTCATTAGACACGTTCTATTGAAGATCAAACTTACTGAAATTTGCTTTGATCTACTCTACCTCGAATAAGTTGTGTAGTTGAAAAGCAGTTTATTTTTCGATTTTGTTTAGATCGGTTATAAACTTGTTTTGGGATTTTTAATAATAAAATGGACCAGTCAGATCTAAATATCAGCCCAAAATAAAAAAAATTTGATAATAATAAAATTTTGTGGCTATATTTGAAAAATTTTCAAATTTTCGGTGTTCCATTGGTGATCTACTCAAAATCTGCTTTGAACAGCTATTTTGTTCCACGGGAACGCATGTATTATGTGGTGCGTTCGATTTGACTGAAACAACTGAAAAAACAACAACAATTGCATTTAATTTTTCAGTTGTTTCAGATAAAACGAACACACCTAAAGTATTGTATTCTACGTAATTCTATCTAATCTATTCTCCGTAATTTTTAAATTCAGATAAAATGCCGGTTTTTTTATTGACAAATTTTCAATCAAAAACCAAACAGCTTAAGTAATAATGCACTAAGAATAATAGTATATTACATAACAAGAGCTGTTAATAGCATTTTACATGCGAGTGAAAATATTGCGCACGAGATGCGTAGCGGCGACTGTACTACGTTCATTTGCTAATGGCCATAAAAACGAACTTGAAAGTGCGAATTTTTTGGTGTTCATTGTGGTTTTGGGCTTATGGGGTAATCAGACCGTAATTATTTAAACCGGAGCCCGGATTGTTTTCATTGTGAAGCCTTTCGTTGAACAAATCTGAAGGTGTGGATGTCCAGAAAGTGTAAATGACAAATAAATCTGGCACATCATATAGCTGGAAAGAGTTTTCCCTTTTAAACTTTGCTTATATTATTAACCAATAAGAAAAACGAACATTTTTTACCTATATATACTTTTAAGACCATTTTTGGTGGTCCATTGTCTGTCGTCTAACCCTAAGGGGGACAAACGAGAGTGAGACATGGCAAGTTTTTAAATTTGAATTTTTTTATTAATTTGAAATGAAGGACAATGGCATAAATAAACTATAAAAGTTTTATTCCTAATACTTTATTTCTAATACTTTATTGGTAGATAGTTTCTTCTATCGGGATGATCATACGTATATCACAACCAATTCTCTTTTTAAATAAGTGTAAAATGCGATTTACTTAGTAAAGAAGAACATGGCGATAGACAGGCATATGCTTCTTGAACTTCATGTATAAGTATAATTATTATATAAGTATAATTATAGTATAATAGTATCTAAGTAAACTATAATGAATTTAAAATTGGCCCCTTTTCCTTTATGCACAACATCTAGATCAACGGAACCTATTGGTCGAATTTTTGTTCCTCCATACGCTTCTAGAACAATTTCACTAGTTTGAATTTCTCTATTTATTTTTAAATTAGTAAATAATGCAAAAGGCATAATATTTACCTCCGCCCCTGTGTCTAATTTAAATTCACAAATATGATTAACTAATTATTTTTTCAAACCAACTATTTTTATCAAAATTATTAGCATTAAATATAGATTCTATTTTATAAATTATATTTTCACATTCTAAGTTTTTATTAATTTCGTTGATCTTTTTTGCTTTACAAAATTTAGTGAAATGATGTAAACAATTACACCGTTTACACTTATAACCAAAAGCTGGGCAGTTAGCTCTGGCATGAGTTTGATTGCATTTTCTACATGCACTTTTATTTTCATTATTAAATTTGTCTTGATAGTATGAACTATCAAAATATTTTTCTTTATTATAAAATTTATTTTTATTTGTAAATTTATTATTATTATTTACTTTAATATTATTTTTAAAATTATTATTATTATAATTACTAAAATTACCTTTATTTATGTTTTTACTGTTAGAACTAACATGTTCTATATTTTTAGTTGTTGTATGTTGAATTTCTCTTACTTGTTCCTTTGTTCTTTAGGACAGCTGACACATCTCGATCGTTTTCTCTAATCCTGGATCTCCTATTTTTATTAAGTTTTCTTGTAATGATTGATCATAAACGCCAAACACTAATTTGTCACGTATCATTCCATTTAATGCGTCTTCAAATGCACACTGTTTCGCTAGCCTTTTCACATCCAGCAAAAATAAATCAAATTTTTCACCTGGTTCTTGCTTTCTACCATAAAATTTATGTCTTTCGAATAAAATGTTGGTTTTCTCACTACAAAAATTATCCAATGCAGCGATGATATCATCGTAAGATTCTTTTTGTTTCTCACTTAAACTAGTTGAATTTATTAGTTCTGCTGCTTCTTCCCCGATTATGTTGATTAATATGGCTGCCTTTACATCAGCGGCTTTTTTATCTGAGCCAGTTGCTTTCATATAATTTTTAAATGGTTCGTGGAATTTTCTCCAATTTTCAGCAAGATTTCCACTTACTTTCATTTCAGATGGAATTCTAAACTCCATTTTTATAATTATTTTTCTTAATTTGTGTTGTACAAATATAAGATTTAACCTCACATATAATTATTACACGTGTATTTTATTTGAATCGCTATTTGTTCGTTTCCAACTGCGCCATGTAGCGACGTGATGTTTGTAATATATAAATAATTATTATTTAATTAAAAGACTTGTTTCACTAACTTTAAATTTATTATAAATCATTAACAAATTACACATGTTGTGCTTACATCACGACGACTTCTAATAATGTCGCCATTACTATTATATTTAAAGCCGGTCTCAATACATCGATTCATTATTTATTAAAGCTACTATACATAACTACACTTCATTCATAATCGACGATTTTATCGCATGCAATCTGTTTAGAAAACGACCCGCGCAGCGAGGAGTTTTCTAAAGGATAAGTGCGATAAAACGTCTTATGAAACGAGTTTTTTATACTATTTTTTCTATTTTTTCTATTTTGCATTTTTGTCTTGAAATTTTAAAAAATGTGTATTTTATTAAAAAAATTTTGTTATTATTACTAATTATTTTAATTAATTAAAATATTTAACACTAATTTAGATATTCTTATTAATTTTATTTACATAATTATTCGTTTTAATGTTCACTGACGTTTGTATGACCAATGTGACCAACCTTGAAAGACAAAACTTTGCGTATCGTAATGAAGGCCATTTTGATACGCATTTGGGTATCGAAATGACTTTATTTTAGACGCAAAATAGAAAAAATAATATTCTTGTTGCAATATGAGTGTTTTAACTTTTTATTTTCCCATGAAGCACGGTTTTGAATCAAAATTCAATGCACAAACATTTTATTAAATAACTATTTATTTGTTCCTGCATTTTTATATATTTTATATCACGGATACAATTTTATCAATGAACATGCCCGGGCGAAATTAGATTTTGACAAACACGATAGCACTCATTTTACAAAAAATGATGAAGTTTGTATGTTTATCAACGGTAAATAAGAATTTAAGTTTACGAGTTAACTATATGTTTCGTTAATGCGGAGAGGCAAAACGGCGATGGGTTCGATAACTGCACAGAACGTGTATCAAAAAATCTTTAAGTGCGTCAAAAAAAAGTGTTGCATATTGTGTTGCATAAAGTTTAGCTTTAAAATGTATATTTTGAGTGATAATAATTAGTAGCTTTGAATGTGGGATCACGTTGATGGTTGGCATCTGTAGGTGAAACAAGGAGCTTGATCATCAAATTATATGTGTGTCATAAATATCTTCAAGTAAGTTAAAAGAATGATTTTCATACAGTCCCTGGGCCCACGCCGATTTCATTTGATGATTACCACATATATTATACTTCGTGAGGCGCAAGTCCTTGACGAGTCCGAAAACTTTTGTTCTGCCATTTTCCTCGATTCGGACGTTCTTTCGTTCCGCAAGCTCCTAAAAATGCCGATTCTTCTCGATCTTGGAAATTTGCTACCATAATTTTTTTTACTATGCAGGGTGGAAATTTCTTTTAGAACACGAAGGTAACCTTGTCCAACAAAAATGTGTTTGCTGTTGTCAAGTCCGACGATTGACATGTTAGGGGTGTTGAACTCGACAATGGGAGACAAATTTGTGTCGGACAAGGTTACCCTCGTGTTTTAAAACAAATTACCACTCCCCATAGTTAAAAAAAATTGTAGTAGTAAATTTAGATTCACGAAGTATAAAATATGTGGTAATCATCAACTGAAATCGACGTGGGCCCAGGGACTAACACATTTGGCTACCCAATTTTAAGAAAAACATATTATGGGAACTATTTGACTAGAAACAAAGAGCAAAGTCTAAAATTTGGATGTGCCCTCCTTTCGCTGCAAGGTCCTTGAAGAGCATTTTTCTGAGTGAATCCAGATTCAGCTACTTCCACATAATAGAAACAGTTGGAAAATATCAGGTTATTACATGTTAGATATCGCTAATTATAGAAGTATTATGGATCAATAGGAATATTTGGGTTGGAAAATATTAGGTCGTTTCAATTGTAGTGATTGAAAGGAACCGTTTAGCTAAATGAAATTGTTTTCTCGACTAATAAGAAGAGTTGAAAAATACTAGGCATTGGAAGATTAAATTTCATTTTTCGAATTTAAAAAAAAGAATGAAGTCAAATATAGAAATGTGTGATTACCAACAATTTAGTAATATTTTGGAATGCCTTTTCCTGTAATTTAAACTAAGAGTTTTAGATTTTAAAGTACTTCGTTCAATTACTTCATTTTTAACTTCACCATTTTAAAAAATAGATATAGAAAATATGGCTGTACTAATCGAAAAACATTTAGTATGGATGTAGGTAGCTTAGAAACGCAATTAATTGAATTACAAAGCGACATTGGTTTAAAATCGCGTGATCAGTTTGATATATGGAACTTTATTTTCATTAAAAAATATCCACTTTTAAAACATGTCTACCTTAGAATGTATTCATGTTTTGGGTCCACATATTTATGTGAATCGTCATTTTCTCATATGAATTATGTAAAATGTAAATACCGTACACGTTGTAACGTACAGGCAGTGCAACCTGAGCCCCCAAAAAGGAGCAAGAGATTGCACTAGCCAACGCTAAAGAATTGTCACTCTGACTGAACTCCGAAATCGCTCAATCGACTTCGCTCAGTCATTTGGGGCCGTGGGGTTGTTCGGCAGTCAGAGTGTCCTAGTTGGTGAGCGATATAAACAAAAACGTAATGAGGAGATAGACCACCACCCCTACGTACCCGCCTGATAAATCATGTTTTAAGCCGGACATTCCATTGTGGAATGCATTGCGCTCACGACGAATTTACATTTAAAATAACTTCAAACTAATAAAAGTCACTCAAACACGGGTGTCACTACCAAGAAAAGAAAGAAGGACTTGCAATGGGTTCACCATTAAGTGGATTGTTAGCCAATATATACCTTAACCATTTTGAAAATAAATTTGTTTTTTTCCAATTTAAATAAATATCAAAATTTGATTATTTCATATTCAAGATACGTTGATAACATATTTTTATTATTTAATGGAACTTCACAGCAAATTGAAATTTTCAAAAATTATTTGAATAAAATTAACAAAAAGATACAATTTACTCTTGAAATTGAAAAAGACAACATGTTAAACTTTTTGGATTTAACCATATCACAGAATAATAACAATTTTGAGTTTAAAATTTTTAGAAAACCTACTACAACTGATATCACAATCAACTCTAGCTCACACCATCCATATTCTCAAAAAAAATGTCAGCTCATAATCCATTTATAAATAGATTACTTACTATTCCAATGAATCATTTAAATTTCCAGAATTAATTAAACACAATTAAATTTATTGCTATTAATAACGGATACAACCCAAATATTATTGATAAAATATTAAGTCGAAATTCAAAAAAAATAAATAACCATAGTTCTATAAACAGATTGAATACTAATACAGATGTAAAATATATTTCTATAAATTACACTAATTTACTACCCAACATAATAGTTAATCAATTTAAAAAAATACAAATTTAAAATTTCTTTCAAAACAATAAACAGTCTATATAAAAACTTCAAATTCAAAGAAAAACCTAAACTAGAAGAATGCACTGGCATTTATCAAATAAATTGTGATTTCTGTGATAAATTTTATATTGCCAAACAGGTAGAAAATTCATCACCAGATTTTCAGAACATTTACCTAAGCGAAAAAACATTCAAAATACTAGGTCATTCAATAAGTCCGTAGGATGACACATAGATGGCGTTACTAGAATTTTTTCCATATGATTTTTATTTAGTACTAACCTTCAAACGATACGTGTATAAATTTGACAGCAATCTGACTATTTATTCGTGAGTTATAGGATTTTGTGTGAAGCAACTTTTGTTTTTGAAAAAAAATGGAAAAAAGTGAATTTCGAATTTTAATAAAGCATTGCTTTTTGATGAAAAAAAATACAGTGGAAACCAAACAATGGCTTGATAAACATTATCCAAACTCTGCTCCATCGAGACAAATGGTAGAGAAGTGGATGGCTGAATTTAAATGTGGTCGTACCAGCACAAAAGATGCAGAGCGCAGTGGACGCCAAAATGAGGCTGTTATTCCAGAAAACATAAAAAAAATCCACAAATTGGTTATGAACGATCGCAAATTGAAGGTGCACGAAATAGCTGACATTGTAAAGGTAGCAGATGGTAGTGTTTTTACCATTTTACATGAACATTTGGGTATGCGAAAGCTCTGTGCCAATTGGGTGCCGCGTGAGCTCACAGTCGACCAAAAACAACAACGAATCGATGCTTCGGAGGAGTCTTTGGCACTGTTAAACCGCAATAAAAGGGAATTCTATCGTAGATATGTGACAATGGATGAGACATGGCTTCACAATTACACACCAGAATCCAAAAGACAGTCAGCTGAGTGGACAGCAGTCGACGAACCGAATCCAAAGCGAGCAAAGATGCAACAGTCGGCCGGTAAGGTGATGGCGTCTGTATTTTGGGATACGAACGGAATAATATTCATCGACTATCTCCAAAAAGGAACCACCGTCAACAGCGAGTATTACTGTGAACTTTTGGATCGATTGAAGGCTGAAATCGCAAAGAAACGGCCACATTTGCAAAAGAAAAAAGTGTTGTTTCACCAAGATAATGCACCGTGTCCAGGATCGATGAAAACGATGGCAAAATTGAATGAATTGGGCTTTGAATTGCTTACCCACCCACCATATTCTCCAGATTTAGCCCCCAGCGACTTTTTCCTGTTTTCAGATCTCAAGAGAATGCTTGCTGGAAAGAAATTTAAGTCCAATGATGAAGTAATCGCTGAAACTGAGGCCTATTTTGACGAGAAAGAGAAATCGTACTATAAAAGTGGTATAGAAAAGTTGGAAAATCGCTATACTCGTTGTATCGCCCTCGAAGGCAACTATGTTGAATAAAAAAATCGAGTTTTGTCAAAATGTTGTTTTTTTCTTACTTATCCTACGGACTTATTGAACGACCTGTTATAAAAGCTATTTTTGCTCAACATCTAGTCGATGAAAATCATTCATATACAAGTTTTGAAAATAATTTTGAAGTTTTACATTTTTGTAACAAAGGTCCTCTCATGGATTCAATGGAAGAGTTTACACATATACATAGTATATATATGTACAATTACACATATACATTGGACCATTGGACATATACATTGGATTTGGACCATCCTCTATCCAAATAGCCAATAAAAATTTTGGTGTACGTCTGTGTGTGGGTGGGTGGGTGGGTGGGTGGGTGGGTGGTTGAGTTTTCTGCATAGGATCTTGATGAAACTTTGGCAAATGATACAGGTTCACTTGAAAATAGAAGATCTGGATTCATTTTAAATTTGGACAAAATGGCGGGGGGTCTCCCGAACACCTCTAAGTTTAAATCTTGAATAACTTCTGATCCCGAGCTATGATCTTATTGAAACTTAGTATATAAGGTTTTAATACTGTTTCCAATACTTCTGCATACCAACTTCCGGTTTGTCACTTCCGGTTAAAAAGTTTTTTTTTCAGGTGTTTATCCCTACTGTAGCCTACAATTACCGATCGATTTTCATGAAACGTTGCGAAAAGCTTTTAAATAACATGAGAAAGATTTTATCAGCTTTTGGAGCACATTGGATAAAGGGTTGGGGGGTCCACCATACAACAGGTGGTTTTTTCCACAAAGTTTTTATGTTTGTTGGGAGCATAAAACATTCATTCGTGAATGAATTTTGATGACACTTTGGAAAAAGATGCAAACATGTATGACAAAGAACTGATTAGTTTTTGAGCGATAGTGAACAAAGTGGTGGGGGGTCCCTGGAGCACCTGTTTTTTTGAAAGCTCTATAACTTCTGTACCCGATAAGCGAATTGGATGAAACTTGGTACATGAGTATGTAGTACGGTTTAAAATAGTTCTGCATCCCAACTTCCGGTTTTTTACTTCCGGTAAAAAAATTTTTTTTGTACTTTTTTGAAGTTTTTTCAGTGTCTTTATGCACACTACAGCCTACAATAATGAAGTGATTATGATGAAACTTATAGGATAGGGTTCCAATTAGTGTGAAAAGATAATTATCATGTTTTGGGACACATTGATCAAAGTGGTGGGGGGTCTACCATACAAATGCTGACTTTTCACACTTTGTTTTTTAAGTTTGTTGGGAGCATACAGACTTCATTCATTATTCAATTTTAATGACACTTTGGAAAACGATGGAGACTTAAGTAACAAAGAACTGATTAGTTTTTGGATAATATTGGAACAAGTGGTGGGGGTCCTCCCGAACACCTGTTTAATGTGTCACACTTTTTTTAATGTTTGTTGGGAGCACACAGCATTCGTCCGTGAACGAATTTTGATGACACTTTGGAAAAAGATGCAAACATGTATGACAAAGAACTGATTAGTTTTTGAGCGATAGTGAACAAAGTGGTGGGGGGTCCCTGGAGCACCTGTTTTTTTGAAAGCTCTATAACTTCTGTACCCGATAAGCGAATTGGATGAAACTTGGTACATGAGTATGTAGTACGGTTTAAAATAGTTCTGCATCCCAACTTCCGGTTTTTCACTTTCGGTAAAAAAATTTTTTTTGTACTTTTTTGAAGTTTTTTCAGTGTCTTTATGCACACTACAGCCTACAATAATGAAGTGATTATGATGAAACTTATGGAATAGGGTTCCAATTAGTGTGAAAAGATAATTATCATGTTTTGGGACACATTAATCAAAGTGGTGGGGGGTCTACCATACAAATGCTGACTTTTCACACTTTGTTTTTTAAGTTTGTTGGGAGCATACAGACTTCATTCATTATTCAATTTTAATGACACTTTGGAAAACGATGGAGACTTAAGTAACAAAGAACTGATTAGTTTTTGGATAATATTGGAACAAGTGGTGGGGGTCCTCCCGAACACCTGTTTAATGTGTCACACTTTTTTCAATGTTTGTTGTGAGCACACAGCATTCGTCCGTGAACGAATTTTGATGACACTTTGGAAAAAGATGCAAACATGTATGACAAAGAACTGATTAGTTTTTGAGCGATAGTGAACAAAGTGGTGGGGGGTCCCTGGAGCACCTGTTTTTTTGAAAGCTCTATAACTTCTGTACCTGATAAGCGAATTGGATGAAACTTGGTACATGAGTATGTAGTACGGTTTAAAATAGTTCTGCATCCCAACTTCCGGTTTTTCACTTCCGGTAAAAAAAATTTTTTTGTACTTTTTTAAAGTTTTTTCAGTGTCTTTATGCACACTACAGCCTACAATAATGAAGTGATTATGATGAAACTTATGGAATAGGGTTCCAATTAGTGTGAAAAGATAATTATCATCTTTTGGGACACATTGATCAAAGTGGCGGGGGTTCTACCATACAACTGCTGACTTTTCACACTTTGTTTTTAAAGTTTGTTGGGAGCATACAGACTTCATTCATTAATCAATTCTAATGACACTTTGGAAAAAGATGAAAACTAAAATGACAAAGAACTGATTAGTTTTTGGACAATATTGGGATAAGTGGTACGGGGTCTCCCGAACACTTGTTTACTGTGTCAGTATTTTTTCAATGTTTGTTGGGAGCACACAGCATTCGTCCGTGAACCAATTTGGATGACACTTTGGAAAAAAATGCAAACATGTATGGCAAAGAACTGATTAGTTTTTGAGAGATAGTGAACAAAGTGGTGGGGGGTGTCCCATACACCTGTTTTTTTTAAAGCTCAATAACATCTGTACCTGATAATCGAATTGGATGAAACTTTGTACATAAGCATTAAGTATGATTTACAAAAATTCTGCATCCCAACTTCCGTCTTTTTACTTCCGGTAAAAAAAATTTTTGTTTAATTGTTGGCAGTTTTTTCAGTATCTTTATGCACACTACAGCCTACAATAATGAAGTGATTATGATAAAACTTATGGAAAGGTTTCAATTAGTGTAAGAAGATAATTATCATCTTTTGGGACACATTGATCAAAGTGGCGGGGGATCTACCATACAACTGCTGACTTTTTACACTTGTTTTTAAAGTTTGTTGGGAGCATACAGGTTTCATTCATTAATCAATTTTAATGGCACTTTGAAAAAAGATAAAGACTTTATTGACAAAGAATTGACTAGTTTTTGGACAATATTGGGATAAGTGGTGGGGTCCTCCCGAACACCTGTTTATTGTTTCAATGTTTGTTGGAAGCATACAACATTCGTTCGTTAAGTAATTTTGATTACACTTTGCAAAAAGATGCAAATATGTATGGCAAGGAACTGATTAGTTTTTTTAGCGATAGTGAACAAAGTGGTAGGGGGTCCTCCAAGCACCTGTTATTTTGGAAGCTCAATAGCTTCTGTACCTAATAATTGAGTTGAATGAAATTTGGTACACACACATTTAGTACGGTTTACAACAGTTCTGCATCCTAACTTCCGCTTTGTCACTTCTGATAAAAGTTTTTTTTACTTTTTCTCGTACAACAGAATTTATGTTTGTTGGGATACTACTGCCTGCTTTAATATTTTTATTATTAGAACTACGAATAGGCCAGGCAAAATAGTATTTTAACAACAAAAAAATTCGTTACAGCAAACTGATAGTGGGATATTGTAGAACACGATATTGTAAAAGAGGGAAACATAAATCGAACCAGCAGCTGCTATCCGGGGGAGAATGGGGAGGGTTTTTAGGGGTTGAAAAGGGTTTTTCGTGATTTCTGGCTAAACCGTGCATCCTATCAAAAAGAGTTATATGTAAAAGTTGTAGGGAATAAAAAGATCTACACTTTTTGTACGGACCAGTTTTACCCTCACCTCAACATTTTTCGAAAAAAATGTGAAAAACCGATTTTTTTCTTTTTTCTTGTTTTCTTTTACAAAAAAAATTTTATGAAGTTCAAATTTTGGAAAAAGATACCTCCATTTATTGGAAAAAGGCAGCAATTTTTTCGGAGGGAAATATTTAGACGTTGTTGTTAAAATTAATTTTTTTGAAAAAAAAAACAAATTTTTAACTGCGATTCCTCTTAAAACTACGCCTCCTAAAGAGTTCAGTTTTGACTCATTTACTCGTTCTTACGTCTATTTTTGATAAATGGTAAAAAAAAGTATAAATCTATGGACAAAAAGGCGGGAAAATTGAAAAAACCGAAAATATTGCTTTTTTCGTGGTAATTTGCATATTTATCGTTGAATAATTGTTACTAATTAATAAAATCATATTATTTTTTTTATTATTACGTAAACAACGATCATTCGGAAATACATTTATGAATAATTAGATGCTTTCGTTTTCGAACTTGATAAAAATTGTTCGAAGAAATAATCAACAATTAGAATTTCAGTCGTACTAAAAATCTTAAAAATTAAATATCTCAAGAACACGAATATTAGCCTCTTTGTAAATTTGTAATATTTTAGAGTAAAGATGGAACTGTTCTTACAAAAAAAAATAAATTAAATTTCAATTGATCTTCAACCCAAGCGCCAACTTTAAAAAAGTTTTTTAATATTTTAATTTAAAAATTAATTACAAAAACAATTAATTATTTTTTTTTTCAAACGATTAACTAATCACCTACAAAAAAAAAAAAGTTTGATAAAATTGGTAAAGCCGTTCTTGAGCAATTTGATTTCGAAGGTACATGGGATTGGCAGAATTTTCATTTTTCTAAAATATTTAATGCTTATTTTATTTTATAATATATGATAATTAATATATGATGTATTTTAATTTAATATGAATTTTTTATTGTAATTGAAAGGAAAATTCACTATCTATTTGATAAATTTCAGCAAAATCTGCAACTGGCATATTTTTGCTAACAAATATTCGAATTGGTTTTTATCGTCGAACAAAACGTCTGTCTGTAATTTGAATATGTTTTGGGTAAAATATTAAACCTTCAGAAAACCCAAAAAAAGCTTATTTAGTACCTTCTTTAAACCTCATTTAGTACCTTCTAAACCCAAAATAAGTTTAATAGAATCAGTAAACTTGGGTTTAGTGTATGGCACAAAGTACAAAAAAAATCAACCTATATTCAAATGTGTTTTTCTCAAAAACAAAAAATAACAATTGTCCTTATAGGTTTAGTATGTTTTAAGTAAATAACAAATCTGTAAAATATAAAAAACATGAAAGAAAACTAAAAGGTACTTTTTGAGATCGCCATGTTTGAAGAATAAAATTTGCTTTTTTGTTACCTAAATAAACTAAAAGTAACGAAAGCATATAATTATTCATTAATTTATTTCCAAATGATCGTCGTTTACGTTTATCATAAAAAATTTAAATGATTTTATTAATTAATAACGATTATTCAACGATAAATATGCAAATTACCGCGAAAAAAAAGCGATTTTCTCGGTTTTTTCAATTTTCCCGCCTTTTTTTTCCATGACAGTGTACCATTTTTTTACCACTTATCAAAAATAGACGTAAGAACGAGTAAATGAGTCAAAACTGAACTCTTTAGGAGGCGTAGTTTTAAGAGGAATCGCAGTTAAAAATTTGTTTTTTTTTTCAAAAAAATTAATTTTAACAACAACGTCTAAATATTTCCCTCCGAAAAAATTGCTGCCTTTTTCCAATAAATGGAGGTATCTTTTTCCAAAATTTGAACTTCATAAAATTTTTTTTGTAAAAGAAAACAAGAAAAAAGAAAAAAATCGGTTTTTCACATTTTTTTCGAAAAATGTTGAGGTGAGGGTAAAACTGGTCCGTACAAAAAGTGTAGATCTTTTTATTCCCTACAACTTTTACGTATAACTCTTTTTGATAGGATGCACGGTTTAGCCAGAAATCACGAAAAACCCCTTTCAACCCCTAAAAACCCTCCCCATTCTCCCCCGGATAGCAGCTGCTGGTTCGATTTATGTTTCCCTCTTTTACAATATCGTGTTCTACAATATTCCACTATCAGTTTGCTGTAACGAATTATTTTTTTTTTTTTCTAATTTTTTCTCCTATTATTACTGGCCTAGAAGTCCATAATATTGGTTAGCTTTTAATTAAAGTATTTTATGGATATTAGCTCATTATATATCCAGAACACTATGTTTCCAGAGCTGTGGTGAAGTCAGCCTATGCATCAGCGTCGCAATATTTTTTTATTGTTAATTCACACGTTAAATATTTAATGAAAAAAAAAATAAAAACAACATATGTATTTTCTTCCAATAACATTTTTTTTACATTTATATATATCTCATAATTAAAAATCAATTCACATTTGTTTTTTTTTTCGAATTAAAATTTCATTAAAACCTTTCGAATTACAACTTTTCCGAATTAAAAATCACTTCACTTCGAATTCACTTACAACTTTTCCGAATCCAAAATTCACATTTGTTTTTTAGGTAGATTTCATATAAAAATCTACCTATTGCAATGGGCTTCATCTCGGAATTTCGGAAAAATTTTTGTGCCAAACGACTATATATGATAAGCGGAGACGAAAAAACAGAAAAAAAAAAATTTATATATATATATATATATATATATATATATATATATATATATATATATATATATATATATATATATATATATATATATATATATATATATATATATATATAAACGATATGAGATATAACGAAAACGACCGGCACTCTCACGGTCGCATTTGTTGAGGTAGATCAAAAAAATTTTCTGTACTTGTGTGTTTTATTAATATCTTGGACAAGTTCGTGAATCAGCAAAATCCGACACGTGGTTAAGAAACTAGAGCATTTTTTCTGAAAAAAATTGATTTTTTAAAATCGTTATAACGGCCGTTTGGATACTAATATTTCAAAAAATTTAACAAATTTAGAATCTTTGGAATCTTTTTTATCAATTTGTTTTAAAACTAGACCTCTGCAGTTAGAGGTTCCTGAGTGAGCGGCTCCAACAAAAAAGTTTGCAAAAAAAAATTTTTTTGAAACAACCGGCACTCTCACGGTCGCATTTATAAGGCCAGATCAAAACACCTTTTCTAAAAAGGTGCGGTTTGTTAATATCTGGGATAAGTTCGTAAATCAGCCCAATCCAATACATGGTTAAGAAACTAGAGGCTTTATACTAGAACTAAACTCTGTTCTTTAGATCCGTTATAACGGCCGTTTGGATTCTAATATTTTTAAAAACTTCATAAATTTAGAATCCTTGAAACCTTTTTAATCAGTTTCTTTCAAAAACGAGACCTCTGCAGTTGGAGGTTTCTGAGTGAGCGGCTCCAACAAAAAAGCTTGTAAAACACAAAATGCGTTTGAATCAAGCAGCGCTCTCACGGTTGCATTTGTGGAGCCAAATAAAAAAACCTTTCTTAAAAATGTGTGTTTTATTAATATCTTGAACAAGTTCGTAAATCAGAAAAATTTGACACATGGTTAAGGAACTATAGGCTTTATACTAGAAAAAAAAGTGGTTTTTTTAATCCATTATAACGGCCGTTTGGATACTAATATTTTTAAAATCTTCATAAATTTAGAATCTGTGGAAACATTTTAATCCGTTTCTTATAAATATAAACCTCTGCAGTTAGAGGTTTTTGACTTGTTGGCTTCAACAAAAAAGTTTGCAGCAATCCCCAACTACAATTTCCAAAAACCTTATAACAGTCAATGTCAACCTTATAACAGTCAAAAAATAAAAGATTTGAATAGAAGAAATTATTTTTTTTTCTTAGAAATAAACTATTTTGATATTTTGCAGTAATTGCAGGACATATGATATAGAGTAGGTTTGTGTCATAAATTGTCACACACATGTTCTGTGGTAGATTTGGTATTTGTTTGTTGCAAAATTGGATAGATATAATTTTGCTTGTAGGTAGCTAATTTTCTTTTTAAAATCTGTTCGATATCTGTTTGAAATTAGTTTGTTTTGTTTAAACTAATCTGATACATCAGATTCTACTGGCACACAAAACTGTCTGATCTCGAAATCTACCTATTTCTAGCGGATATACGTGCCGCTTGGACTTTTTTTTATTAAAACTTCAAAAAAAAAAAAAACACAATAAATTCCAATAAATTCAAATTCACAATAAATTCCATTTTTTGCAGTAATTAAAAAAAACCACACGAGACGCGAGTCTTTAAAAAAAACCTCCTGACCATACTGGTCAGGAGTTCTAATCCGAGTCCCAGATCTTCGTTTGTTTTTTTCAAACGTTGATCTCAAATAAAAAAAGAAAAACAAAATCCCACGGTTTAAAAGCCATTCGTCTACAAAAAAGTTGAATTCCAAGATTTACATAAAAAATATATCTAATTTCAGATGACTGAATCTTAGACAGAGAAAAGTTAATGGAAACACAAAAGAAAACCGTAATTTGATTAAAATTTATTTAAATCCAGAATGTTATGTTATGTTTTTGCAATATTTACAAAAACGTAACATGGGAACCGTTTAAATTTAAATTTAGGTAAATTTGCAATATTTGCACAATTAAACATGGAAATGATTCTGAGAGTGGATATAATGTCACAATGCATCAAAATAAATGTTTCAGTAAATCTGGAGTTCGGAACCTTGGGACGAAGGAAAGTAAAAATAAATGTTTGACACAAAAGTGGTGTGTCCCAAAATATCCTTCGTCACAACGTATGAATGAAAATCATCATGATGATTGCTTACGTTTAGCTGCAAGCAATTATGAACCCAAATACTCAAAAATAGCTGATGATTGATATTTACTGTCAATCATCTCATTACATAAAGAAAAATTCTTTTCCTTGAAAACCATTTTTTGAATTACTATACATTTTACTAGCAAGCCAATTATTCTCATTTGGTCGATCGCCATTCGTTTGGGGAAAAAAGTAGCTCTTTGTGTCGAAAAGGTTGAGCACCCCTGATTTAAAGCTTGATTTTTGCGCCTCCCTATTTTGGCAGTGTTACCTGTTTTAGTGATAAGTTTTCAAAACTCTATTTCACGGTTTACTGAGTTTTTAAAGGTTGAATTATATATAATGTATTTCACACTTATATGTCAATTGAATTGTAAGATGACTTTCGTTGTATGATTTGATTGAATTGTAATATGTCAAAGTGGAATAAAAATACAAAAATTTAATTGTAATCTCATTTATATTAGATCCAGTTTACAGAAAATTAACAAAAAGGATGTTGTAAACATTTTAGTTCAACCTCAAGCTCATGTCAAACAGGTCATATTCATTGTCTCATATATGTGACAAAGAAAACTAACTCACATGTATAGAAAAAGAATTTTACAAATGTGACATTGTTTCAAATATGTAACATAAAAGACTGACATTGAGGTCAGTTTTTCATAACATCATAGCCTATATAGGTATATGTTTTACTTTGATTACGGGCGAACGTGTTAAAATCAGAAATTCAAATGAAACAACAGGTTTTAAAAAAAATGGTAGTTTTAAACACCAAAGACAACTCACCTCTAAATAACTAATCGACAATCGTTATAGTACAAAGAAAAATAATTCTTCTTTATAGCTGTTGGTATAAATATTCGTTAGCTTCTATTTTATATAAAACAGTTTATTTTATATAAAACAGTTTAAATAAATTCAATTATGTAGAGTGTAGACTATCGGCACTTGACGAAACATTTTAATATAAATTAAAAATTGAAAACACTTGTTCTTATTTCTCAAATATTTTTGTTCTTTTATTTACTTAATTTTGCTCAATACATTTTGGCTTACAAAGGCAATAACAATTAGGGTGACCAATATAAATTTTAGCCAATCCGGGACGAAAAAAGCCATATTGGTATGTTTTTGTGTAATGACTTTATGGGTATTTGTCAATATGTTCTATATGCGTTTTTTTAGCAAATTAACTTTTCGTGAAATTTTGAGTTGAAATCTTTGCAAGAGTCTTGCACCAAGACAAAGCGATATTACATCTTGAAATAACCTTTGCTTTTAAAGCATCGATCTCTCTCGATTTTCCGATGTCCATAGATTATAAATTATTGAAAAAATTTCAGTCGCTGCATTTGTTCCGGGCATTCACGAACATAGTTCCACTAATATTAGGATATTTTTGAATGGAATGTGATTATCTGCCAAATGGTTGGCCCATTTTGTATCAATACTCAAGTTGCTGTTGGTCCATTCTGCTAGTTTTTCAGTGTTTTCATACTGTTTAAGATAGGTCAAATCATTGAATAAATTATTTTTCATTTCGGTAATTTCGTTCATATCAAAATATTTACGAACACATTGACATGTTTTTTTCGATTCGATGTCGCTCCATTTAACATCACTAATGAGTTTAATAATTCATTTAAAAAGACAAATCTCTGAAAATTGAGTGCTTCAAAGCTATCAATATTCCACACAATTGGAGTAAAAATTTACGACATGGCCATTAAACCATTCTCGAGTTACAGCCCCAGGAGAAAGGAATTCGTGGTCGGTTCGTGCTTGACACTTCAGAATGAGATCACGTATATCCTCTGAAACTTCCACTGCAGTCTTTTTCTTATTCAACACGTTTTACAGCGTTATGAAAAACAGAGGATTGATTATGTAGAAAGGAAAGTCAAAGCCAAGACTTTTCATCTTAAAAAAAAAACTTGAATGGTTCTTGGCATTTTTCACACCACCATCATAGCTCTTTATTACAAGCACCTCTGTTTTAAGTTCAAAAAACTTTTACAGGGTTTTTCATAAGCTCAACCAGCGATCGACCAAGTCAACTGTGTCTAAAATATTTATTTGTCATCAGAAAATAAAATAGTTATATATTATTACCTCAGTCAAATTTATTTAGTCGCTCGTTTCGAACCCTAACCTTGTGGTGGTTGATGGTTTACATACAGAGTAACTGTATGTTTTACTATCTAAGAACTATGTCAGAAAGTAGTCTAACCTGAAGGGTTAGACCTGATTTGTTTAACTGATGAGAGCAGTTCAATTTCTGCAATGCAAAATTGTTTAAGCGCAATCATATTTTTTGTGTTCAGCAGTATACTAAGTGTATCTGCTGCTAAACAACCATCAAATTCATTTTCAAGTAAGGACGATATAAGATCGTTCTTTAAGGTCTCGAAATTAGTGCAATCTAGAAGAACATGTAATGCGTATCATCCACATCACATGTTGTGCATAAAACATTGTCCATAACATCAACACGCTTCAAGTACTCTCTAAATTTGCCGTGTCCAGTTATAAACTGGACCATGGGACCTGTTAGAGCTACCTTTTTCGTGCCTAAACCAAAAGTTGAATCGCTGATAAAAATATACGTATACCTTCCCGTATCTGAGACCTCTCAACGTGCCTTCCATTCATTGAGGGTCTCCTGGTGCAGTCCCTTTTTCATTTGCTTCCTTTCAACTCTGCTGTTTGTGTTGACAGCGCGGTTGTATAATTTGGGATTGTGCCCGTATTGACCTGAGTCGGGGTTGTAGAAATGGATCTGTAACCTCGCATCATGCGGAGTTACATATTTCTTTGAGCGCTTAGTAACTGTGCATTATGCTTAACGTTAGTTCGCTTATACCAACCAGCTGAGCAGTACGACATAATAGATTCTACTACGATCTTATAAATAAGATGTAGTATATTTCTATCAAGACCCCACCATTCATGAGATAACCTTGTGAAACTGTGGAATTGGGACTTGGATTTCTAACATATTCGTGTAACATGACTTGATACCCTCATCCTCTCATCCAAGTCAACACCAAGGTATCTGGTTGAGCTGACCATTTTGATTGTTTTTCCATTAACCTTAATGGTTGGTGGTCTAGCTCTGTCGTACTTGCCCTTTAGCTGTAGCATAACAGGTTTTTGCTCCGACAAGCTTAATTTTTTTCTTCTGCACCAGGAATAAAAAGTATAACCGTTGAAATAAATGTAAAATTCTTTCTATTGGGAGCATAACTGCCAACCATGTTGTTTTGCTTGCGCCAAGTAGTCGATGAGTCAAACTTATGCAATTTTCAAAATCAAATTTTATTAGAATCTCATAAAAAATATTGTATGGTAATTGGTGCTAGAAAAACGGAACAATTCGGGACTTTTTTAATATTCCGGGACATTTTCAATGCGGGACGCAGACCTAAATCCGGGACGGTTGGTCACCCTAAATAACATAAATTTGTTAATTTACTAGTTTTTAAAATGATGACCGTAAAATAGATCTGGATTCATCAAAGGAAAAAAATAGCGTTTTTGGTAAACGGCTGTGAAGTTAAACTTTACTGCCCTAAGGAGAAGGTTAAAGTCTTACTTTTTTGACGTATAATCAAAGCGGCTGTAAAGTAGCGCCATTTTTATTTTTTTACGGCGGCAGTAAAGTAACTTTTTTTTACGGTGGTTGTAAAGTAATTTTTATATTTTTACGGCGGCAGTAAAGTAAATTTCATATTTTTACGGCGGCAGTAAAGTAACATAACATGAGAATATGAGTTTGTTCAAGACACTTCATTTTAGTTGATTTTAATGCATTAAAATTAATTTCAGAAAATTTATTACCTCATATTACCTTTATTTCATATATAAAAAATTCCCTACGGTCGGCCGCCAAACTATAGACTCAACACAAAAAGTTGCACTTTAGCTCCTAATTAAATAATATACTATTTTGATTCTACAAAAAATGTGACTTTTTTGCACTTTTTGTTCAGGTCACATTTTTTCGGTTCGATTCTCGAAAAAATTTGCGTTTTTTTTCGCGATTCGGATACAAGTTTTAAACTTTTTGAGGGCAATTATTTTGCATTTTTTGAATTTTTCTCAAGAGACGATGCTAGATTGATTTTTATGAAATAGTTGCGATAAGGTTGATCTAAGAATGTTTTATATCTATACAATTGGATAAAATTGGACAAAATAAAAGGAGATCTCCCAAACACCTGTAAGTTTAAAACTTATAATCCTGACTTTTAATCTTATTGATACTTGATACATAAGGTTTTAGTACTGTTGTTACGATTTGGACCTTTATACGAAATTATAATATTACACTACACCGGAAAGCTCAAAAAATATATAAACACTGTAATATTACGCCGGAACACAGAATTTATAACAAACAAACTACACTTGGAAATCTCTTATACTTTGAATCACAGAAAAATTGTAAAGAAACTTATTAACTTCAAGATTTTTTATTAAGAGTTTAGCAATGGATCTAACCATTATGTAGTTAAGAATTCTAAGACACTAGAAATGAATGTATTCAATTGAATAGAATGAAAAATTGCTTTGAAAAGCGAAAGATCCGTAACAAAAGTTTTATCTCAATTCCGGTCGATTCGGGGAATCGAACCGGCGTCCCTCTGATCAAAGTTTATATGGTTAACCATTTAACCAACTCGACCAGCGACGAGAAACTTATTAACTGCTAACAAACAAAAATAACTTTTCAATTAATTTTTGTTCTTCGTCATCATCAAAACTCATGTACAAAGTTACAAATTCATTTTCAAAAACTGATAACATAACACTTGCTTGATAAATAACTTTTATTTCTTGATTGTAAAACATATTTCGTTTACATATTTTAATAGATGCAATCGAGGTTTTGACATTTTATTAAATTTACAACTAAAAAAAAACCTTTACAATATTAACACAATAATTGAAATGAAAAGCAAATTTATTTTCTTTTTAGTTTTAAAATAACATTTTAGAAATAATTAACAACATTAAAAACTCTAGAGTAAGCTATATCACGACTCAGTCATGACTGTGTTTAATTTTATTTCAATTTACATCATTTACTGATTGTAAAGTTATACTAACTTGATTTTAAAAATTATACTAATTAACGATCCAAACATTTTGATCGTTTTATACACATCTCATTAATCTTTCTGTCTCTTTTTCTACTCAATTTTCACTAATACAAACATAAATTCTACTTTTTTTCAAATTAAACAATCAATAATAAAACATGTTTTATTAATACGAATGACGTAACTTAAACCGTCAACAGTAGGACAAAAGATGTAGCTACGTTTACCACAAATAAAGAGAACAAATTAATAAATTTAAATACTATTATTTCAAAGCAAAAATTGAAAATAGTCCGTCGTTACACTGTTTCTGACATTTTTGCGTACTCACTTTGGATTTTTCACTTCCGGTTAAAAAGGTGTTTTTTATTTTTTAAAAGGTTTATCCCTAATATAATCTACAGTTACAAATTGATTTTCATGAAACGTTGATAAAAGTTAATGCAAAAGATTTCAGAACGATTCTATAAGCTTTTGGGTACTTTGGACAAAGGGTGGGAGGGTATGGGGGTCTCCAGAGCACCGGTTTTGATCTATAACATTTGTACCTGATAATCGGATTGAATGGAGATTGGAAGGACAAAAAACTGATCAGTTTTTGAGCGATATTAGAATAAGTCGAGTGCAAAGAATTAAGAGACTAAGGAAATGAAACTACTGTATATATACACAAAAATATTTGAAGCCGTTTTTCTCTCTTCTCCTCTTGTATTTGTCCATTTTAAGTTGTCAAAAAAAACAGTGTTTGGTTTGGTTATAATTTGGTTTTAATAAAATTGTTTTTATTATTTATCGTGGTGATATTTTGACGAATTTATAATAAATATAAAAAATGCTAGTGATTTTATTGTAATTTAAAAATAATTTTAAAGAAAAATTAATATATTTAAGTGATTGAATAAAACATTAAATATGAAGTGTGTGATAATGAAGTGTAAAAATTACCGAATACAACATATACAGGATAGGATTTCTTATCATAGATAACTAATATTGATATTATAATTTACTTTTCAATTAATAAGTTTTAAGTTTTTTAAATATTTTCGAGAAAAAAATATAATCTAAAATCAATGTACACAATAATAGAATTGCTTCCATTTTAGATTGTCAAATTTTTTATGTTGTATTGTCAAATTTTTTTATGTTGTTTTTCTATGAAATGGCGTCTCTTTTTTTTATATTAATTTTGGGGGCAAAAATAAAAATACGCTTAAATTGGGAATTCAATGCAATAATAGAAATATTTACGGCGCCTCTACTAAAACGCAAGTGTGTTAGTAACAATTTATTGGTGTGCAAAAATTGCTTCAATTTTTAACATCAATTTCACTTCCTCTATTCTCTTAATTCTTTGGTCGTGTGAGACCTCTAGAACATCTGTTTATTTGAAACTTCAATTACATCAGTTTCTGACAATGAATTTTGACGAATCTTGGTAAATATACTAAAATATTGCAGCATAATTTGTAAAAGTTTTGCTTTTTTGCAAGTATATTTCCAAATTTACAAGCTAATTACACTAATCATGCGTGGCTACGCGAGCGAGCTATTTGGGCCGCAAAAACTATAGATGTCGACGTAATTAATTTTAAAATACGACAGTTATGGCCTGACAATGAAATATCATTCAAACCGATTGACTCTGTTGTCAATCCTGAGGAATATTCAACTATCCTGTTGAATTCTTGAATTCATTGGATTCAACTGGAATACCACCACAAACTTTTCGATTGAAGATTGGTTCACCAATTATTTTGCTTAGAAATTTCACTACCATTTTTAACGGCAAGTTTCAAAGCGAAATTGTTATTTTAATTGTTATTTTGCCAATGGTCCTTTTAGACTCGCTCATCCCATTTAAACGTTTTTAATTTCCAAATCGATTGGCATTCGCAATGACTATTAATAAGTAACAAAGTCAAACAATGTGAATTAATAAACCACACTTTTCGCATATTTAATTATGTATATGTTGCGTGTTTGAGTGTTGGAAAACCTTCAAGTTTGTTCGTGTATTCCGCTCAGGGATCAGCAAAAAATATTGTTTATCATAAGGCATTAAGATAAAATAACAAAAAATTGTATTCCTTTATAGTAATAAATGTATATAATAATAAATAATAGCAATAATAATTTCTTTTGAATAATTATATATGATAATTTCGTTTAATGGCCAAATAAAATTCAAACCAAACTATGCAGCCACTATTATTAATATCAATGAATTTGAGGCAGGATTGGCAATCGCTTATCAAAAGTTATCTACAAATAAATTGTAGGTGGTACGAAGTTCACCGGGTCTTCTAAGGTATATTATAAAATATAAGAAAAACATGTTTTTAATGATGTAATTTTCTAAAATAAAAATATTTATTTATTTTTTGACATTTTTCTGTTCGATTCTCAAGTATTTTAAGGTCAAAACTAAAAAAGTCAGACAAGTGCGGATAAAATTCGCTCGCCAAGGGTTCCGTGAGTGTAAAGAACAGAACGATGGTCTAGCGCACAGATGTGGTAAGTGACATTTTTTGAGAAAATGAGTTAACTACTCTATAAAATTCTCCATTTCATTTTTCACATAATGTAAAAATATTGTATGTGTATGTTTAATATTTTATCCAGTAGATGGCATTGTTGTACTATACTGTACTGCACATGTACTGTGGTAAGTACTTATGGTTTGTATAAAACTAAATATTATTCATGTATCTCTTAAGTTCTATCATGTAGACATAATTACAATAAAGACTAGATAACTACTATAAAACTCTATCGAATTCCACCACATAATATTTTACATTATTAATTTTTATTGAAGTGTAAACTTTCAAACGCCTGTACTGAACAATTTGCTAAATGTCACTTACCACATCTGTGCGCTAGACCATCGAAAATATCAAAATAATTGACATAAAGTTGTGTTGTAAAGTGTTTATATTGCCAAACACATAAAAAATAAATGGTTCATCGTAAATATCAATAGTAAATTGTTCGAAATGGTATTAAAACATTACTTAAGGTTAAATGTTATCCATAGCTGTTTATGGTAGCTAAGGAGCTACTCAATTCTGTTAATCAACGACGAAATTTAGGGGTGGGAGGTGTAAACACTAAAAATAGGACTTTTGTGAAAATAATTCAAAAACTGTGCATCGCAAAATTCATCGCAAAATTCTAAAAAAATTGTAATGTTTCTTAATTTTGGTGCTCTTTCAAATGACACCCTACTCATGTGGGTCAAAAAACCCTTTTTTCACCCTTCCCTACTCCCATCCCCTAAACACACAGAAATAAAATCATTTGAGGCTTCGCTATATTTTTCGTTAATAGGTTTATCAATGCTGCGATTATGGCAAATTGTGAGTTTAAAACTACGAAATTATTTCGTCAATAAAAATTATTTAAAAAATTATTTCGTCTATAAAATTTTATGCACCGTTCGTTATTCGACATTCGAAATTGACAATTTCGAATTTTTAATTGTATTCATACACAACTTGACGTCACAATTTGTGAGTTTTTTCACAATTAAAAAACTCCATAATCGCAGCACAAGTTTCCTATCTCTATGAATGTTTCCAACTTTTTCTGTCAATTAACGAAGAAACGTAGGGGAGCCAAATTTTTGTTGCACTTTTTTCAAGGTGACCAAATTTTAAAATTGGCAAAGCGGGACACAATTGACCGCAAGAAGGGGGGGGGAGGGTATGCCTATATGAAGCAATAAAAATTTTTGTAAAACGAAAAATTATATTGCAATATATTTTTTTAATTTCATGATAAGTGCAACGTACAAATATAATAAATAAAAAAAATTATGTATAGTATTATTTCATTCTTCGGAATATTTCCTATATACGTAAATTTTTTTTGGGGTGCATTACTTGTTGTTTAATAGGTCATGAAATATTCCACAAGAATTTGTTAAATTATATTGCACACATAAAATGGCTTACAAAATTTCAATTAGAGTTTCTGCTTAAAAAATCTCGTATCGAGAATCTCGAGAAAGATCTGTTATCTTGAACTCTCAAATCTCGAAGAATTATTTCCACATTTTTGGAGATTCTCATTTCTCGAGAAACACTGTCAAGAATCTTGAAATTTAACAAATCACCATAAATAGGATTCAAATCTACAACAAAATGAACATCCATCTACATCAAAATGAACGTCCTGTGGCCTATTCCACCAAACTTACAATTCTACAATAACATCAATATTTTCACAAAATTCGTAAAATTGGATAAAAATTGTAAAATTTGGATTTCAGCAACTACAATTTTTTTAATGTAACTACAACTACACATTGTTATAGTTGTAATGTAAAATATATATATTTTTTTATGAAAAATTGATTTATTGGCAAAATTTTTTATTTCATTTATACAAACCAACAAATTGTGTGTTTTAGAGTGTTGTGATTTTTGTTTTTGTTTTCTAAGAAGAAAACTTTTGCTTTCAATGTTGGTTTCGGTTTATTTATTATTATTTATTTATTTATCTGATAAGTTTTGGTTTGCGTTTCGGTTTTTATGACTAAAAAGATTAGAATTATTTTCTGTGGACTGTGATGGTTTTATTTTTAGTCGATTATCATATTATAATTACTTCGGTCTTAAAGACCTAAGTATTACATTCCCCTACAATGGTAACGACCGAAAGGACGGTGTGTTCGATAACTATAACGGAAGTGTGCCCAAAAATCGTCATGTTGTCGAAACAAGGAAATACGCATTTTTTCCTTAAAAAACGTTCATTTTAAGTGATTACGAGTAGGAACAATGAATGTGATCGGGATTGGTATGTGAGACCAAAAAATAAATTATTGCATTATAAGTTGGTCAAAAAAATATTGTCAAGTTTGTCAAAAGAATGATTTTCATTTATTTTTGGAAAAAAGTTTTCGGAATTGGAAAATTATATGTGAGATATGAAATGAATTTAACATGAAATTGTATATAGAAATTTTTGAATTTATTATAATTTTTGGATTTTGAAAAATGTTTTGTATTTTTAATTTTGTTACAATTTTCGGCATATTTTAAGACTTTAAAAATAAAATTGAATTTTTGCATTTTGAATTTTTTAAATTTTCTAGAATTTTAAAAAGTTTCAATTTTTGAATTTAGTATAATTTTTGGAATTTAAAAAAAGATTGTATTTATGATTTTGTTATAATTTTTGCAAAAATTTTATAATTTTTGAAAAAGTTTCGATTTTTGATTTTGTTATAATTTTTGCAATATTTGAAGAATTTTGAAATATGTTTAAATTTTTGATTTTATTATTGCTTTTACAATATTTTGAGAATTTTGTAAGAAATTTAAATTTTAGATTTTGTAACATTTTCTTAAAACGCTAAATGAAGAAGTTTTTGAGTAGTTTGATTGTATTATTTTTTCACTAAGCTACGTTAGTTTTGTAATAAAATTCTAAGCAGAGATGAAATACTCGTATTTTTACAAAATGTTTAATATGCATCGCTACCGGTATAACTAACAACAATGTCCTCAAAAAGTTTTTTGCCAAAAACTATATTAAAATCCTTAACCCAGACCCAAGTCTTGATATCTCAGAGCTTGAGATTTCAGCCCCTCCATTTTCATGTTATGATAATATTAAAACTTGACTAAAGGATATTGAGTATTTTCCTTAAAATATTTTGACAGATAAAATAGTTAGTTTCAAAGCCGGGAGCCAAAACTGAATGTTTGTTAATACAAAATCGTCAGTTTTTGTATGAAAAGTGTTAAAAAATAAACTGAAAATTTATCTAGGAATTGTTAATTACATTTAAACAAGTAGTAAGTATAAACTGGTTAAAAATATTCCATAAATTTATGTTAAATCGATGTTTTTGGTTGCCCGCAGTGTTGTTTAGTTACTGGAAAATCTTCAGTTTTATTTATGAAAAATGCCCAAAAATGATTTAAAATAGTTAAATTAAACTAAAATACAAATTAATACAAATATTAATACAAGTAGTGTGTATAAATTGGTGAAATATATTCAATAAATTTCTATTAAAATCAATGTTAAATTGCTGTATGTAATCTGTCGTTACGTCGTTATATTTCTGTATGTAATCTGTTGTTACGTCGCTATATTCTGTCTAATGATAATTAAAAATCAGTAATTATGTATTAAAATTTACTGCAAAACCAATAATAATGCAAATATATTCAAAACAATTTAAATACAACACAAAACGATCTTGATTTGCAAGAAATAACAATTATTTAAGGTTTTCGAAATACAAATCAGCTGATCACATATGTCAAGTTTTTTTTCGGGAAAAAAGGTGTACTATAAACAAAAAACATTGACTTTAGCATAAATTTATTGAATATATTTTACAAATTTATATATACCCTTGTATTAATGCTATTATTAACTTGTAGTTTAGTTTATTATTTAACTAGTTTGAACTGTTTTTTGACTCTTTTCATACACAAAACTGAAGATTTTGCACTAACTAAACATCACTACTGGCAACCAAAAACATTAATTTAACACAAATTTATTGAATATTTTTAACCGGTTTATACATAATATTTTTATAAATGTTATTAACAATTCCTAGTTACATTATTAAATTATTTTTTAACACTTTTCATACAAAAACTGAAGATTTTGTATTAACATAAATTCACTATTGGCCCACGGATATTTGTAAATATTTTTAATATTTCATTTTGACGTTTAAGTAAAAAGGTCAATTAATTTACTTTTTAGGTTTCCTCATATATTATTTTTTGAATATTATTAAAATTAAATTAAAAACATAAAACAAATAAAATAAATGTGTTGATATTTTGAAATCGGGGATTTGGATTCTAGAAAACGATTTTGGATTTTTTTTCGTTTATTAAGTTTGCGAGTTTTTCTTATATTTTAAAAACAAGATTCCAACCGTAGCTATCTGTAAATATGATATATTTTTAAGGAACTACATTTAAAAGTAAATCTAAACCTTTTGATGAGATTGCAAAGGTTATCTGTTCATCTGTTTATATATATCTACCAACTTTTTACCGCTAATTATCTCGCTAACCAAATTTATTTATTTAAGAAATTAAGTTAAACATAAAGTCAAACTTAAAATTAAACACGAAATTTTTTTAGTCTTCTATTGTATTCGTTCCTTTCATTTGATGATTACCACATATTTTATAATTCATGAGATGCCTATCCTTGACATGTGCGACAGCTTTTTTAGCTGCCATTTTCATCGATTAGATCAATTTTTCCACTCGGCAAACTCCGAAACATATCGATTGCCCGGGATCTTGTACATTTACTACCATAATTTTATTTTTTTATTATTTGGGGGTGAAAATTTGTTTTAGAAAATGAGGATAACTTTGTCCGGAAAAAAATGGTGTGCTATTGTCAAGTCCGACAAGGTTACTCTTGATTTCTAAAACAAATTTCTCCCCTCATTAATAATAAACAAAATTTTGATAGTAAATTTAGAAGACTCCGAGCAATCGCCATATTTAGTAAAAGCGGTTGAATCGAGGAAAATGGCAGATAAAAACGTTGTCAGACTCGTCAAGGACAGACACCTCACGAAGTATAAAATATGTGGTAATCATCAAATGAAAAGGGTGAGAGTCTTTTAATTGCGAGGGGAATTTTAATTGCCTCTTTGCATTTCCACTACTCAATACAGAACTGGAAATCCACTTAACAAGAATCCACTCTTTTTGGATCTTGTCCCGACAAACCAATCTATTTTCATGGAAGGGATTTGTAATACCTTCTAAGACCTTATCAATAAGCATTTTGTAGCCTCAAAAGCAACGTGCATTGGCTTTAAAATGCATCGGTTTTTCGAATTTTAAAGTACTTAAGATCAAATTATTGTTGGAACCTCCCAAAAACTTATGCAGAGGAATACTTGTATTTCTTGTAGATCGATAAGTCTTTCGGTTGAAATTATGATACAACTCAAATAATTTAGCTTTGCTACCATTGCCATCAGGGCACTAGTTGTGTATGAGGCATGAGTCATTCTATGTTCTATGCTGGGGCCCTATTCCCGAACACATAAATGTGAATTTTGACAATATTGTGAAGTTTGTATTGCATAACATCAAACGGTATAAATTCATTTTTGACAATATGTATTGTGAAATTCGTTTCTCGTAAAATCGTTACTGTTACCGTTGAATGTGATGAAATACAAACTTCTCTATATTGTCAAAATTCACATTTATGTGTTCCGGCATAGGGCTCCTGTTTAATGTGAAAGTATAATGCTATATTTAAAGTTTTTCACTTAAGAACAGCACTGATGTTTGTGATTTTAAAGAATTGTACTGATAAACTAATGGTTTTCAACCGTCTTAAAAAAGAGGGTTTGTGTTTCATTGTTGGTTTTTTTTATGTATTTGTACCGATTTCTCGAAAATGGCTTATTCGATTTAGATGATTTAAATTCTATTATATTAAGGTATATTCTGAGGTGGTTCCATATTTTTTTTCTTTGATGTGAAAAATACATTTTTTTCAGGAGATTGAAAAAAAATTATTTTTTATATATTTTAACCGATTTTTTTCAAAACAGCATATGTATATATATATATATATATATATATATATATATATATATATATATATATATATATATATATATATATATATATATATATATATATATATATATATAATTATATACACCCTAAGCACTGCAGATCAAAATTTATAGATTCCCTTAACACTGATTTTAAAATAGTTATAGATTAGGGTATTGCTAACAGTGTTGAATTCAAAACAAACAAAACACAGGTTTGTCATATATTTCTATAGACTTATGACACCTAATCCTTTTTCATTAACGTTTGGTCTCAAAGATCTAATCGTGAACGAGTCTGTCAGACTTCTACTAGGAGTTAAGATTGTAAATAATATTACGTGGAATGATCATATTTTTAAACGTTATGATTTTTAGGGCGATGTTGTGAGTTTTTCTACAGTGAACAGCTTCTTCTAGTTTTTAAATCTTTTATACGTCCCTGCATGGAATACTGTTCTCACATAGGGAGTGGAGCTTACGTGAATATTCTAAATTGCCTTGATTTCACTGGCAAAAACTCAAGTCTTACTAACTTACTAATGATGAGTCCTATCAATTCCAATGAGCTATAAATGACTTAAATCGGTTTAGTCAATCGTTAGCAATCGACATTCAAAGAAACTCATGTTTCGCAAACCCCTAAAACTTTGCCGCCACCCTGTGTCATTCCTAGAGCAAAATTTCATTTTTCGAAAGAAATAGTATTTTTATTTCGTCATTGGTTATCTGTGTATGAAATTTCATCGAGATCGTAGGGGGTCTGTCCGGATGCTAGAACAAATGCTGTTTCAAGTGTGGTCATTAAAAAGAATACTTTAATTAAATAACATAACCATTTTTTATTTTCTATAATTTAATAAGCTTAATGGCCTTTAACACAGAAATCATAATTCATTGAAGTCACAACACAAACACAAGATAGATGTATGCATATAAATAATTGAATTTGCATTATACATTATATAAACACCTACAAGCGTAAATAGATTAAAATAAAGTAAAAATAAAACGAAACAGAGGTAAAACCAAAATATGGAAGGGCTGAAATCTCACAGCTCTGAGATATCAAGACTTCGGTCTGGGTTAAGGATTTTGATATAGTTTTTGGCAAAAAACTTTTATGAGGACATGGTTTTTAGTTTTGGGCAGCGATGTATATAAACATAACTCTTTGTTAAAGTACAAGTATTGTTTTATCTCTGTTTAGAAATTTATTACAAAACTAACACGAAACATCAATACGTTGCCGGAAAATTATAATCAAAATTCCAAAAATATTGTTAAACTAAATAAAATCAAACTTTTTTTAAAATTCCAAAAATATTCCAAAAATTAGAATGAAATCAAATATTGAAACTTTTTCTAAATTCCAATAATAATCCAAAAATTCTTAAAAATTCAAACTTTTTCCAAAATTCTAAAAATATTGCAAAAATTATTACAAAATCAAAAATTGAAATTTTTTCAAAATTCCAAAAATTATAATAAAATCAAAAATTAAAAATTTTCCAAAATTCTAAAAATATTCCAAAAATTCTTACAAAATCAAAAATTAAAACTTTTTCCAATATTCTAAAAATATTGCAAAAATTATTACAAAATCAAAAATACAAACTTTTTCAAAATTCCAAAAATATTTCAAAAACTATAACAAATTCAAAAATTTCCATGTCTAATTTCATTTTCAATTACATTTACGTCATAAAAACAGCTACATTTTTTTTTCCCAAAAAATTGGCTAAAAAAAATGAAATCATTTTTTGACACACTTGATATTATTTTTTTGACAAACTTATAATGCCATAATTCTCAATAATAATAATAAAATTTCATTTCAAACAAACAATTTTATTTTTTTCCAAAAAATTGGGTAAAAATATAAATAAGAACTTTCTTTTGACACACTTTTTTTGACAAACTTATAATGCCATAATTCTCAATAATAATAATAATTAAATTTCATTTCAAACAAACAATTAATTTTATTTTTTTTGCTAAAAAATTGGGTAAAAAAATAAATAAAAATCTTTCTTTTGACACACTTGACAACATTTTTTGACAAACTTATAATGCAATAATCTAGTTTTTAATCTCACATACCAATCCCTACCATCAAGATTTCTTCAAATTTAATGTTCCTACTCGTAATCGCGTAATGTTCCTACTCGCTTTGAGGAAAGCAACGGAATACTACCTCATTAAAAATTTTCCTAGTAAAGAATCAGTGATTCAAAATAAAAGAAATATTACTACAAGAAATACGACTAGTATGTGTAAAAATACGACCAACACAAATACCAAGACCAAGAAAACACTAATAACCAACGAAAAAAATGGTAACAGTAAGAACATCAACAACGACATTAACAACATCAGATTAGCGACATGGAACGTAAGAAGCTTGATGGAAGCGGGTAAGTTGAACAACCTTGAGATAGAAAAAAAACGTCTTAACATGGATTTAATAGGAGTGTCTGAAGTTCACTGGGAAGGTTGTGGTGAAGTTACAACTAACGATAACTATTTTATTTACTCAGGTTCAGATCATGATCATAGGAGAGGGGTTGGATTTATGATTTCGCTGAAACTAAAAAGGCATATAACAAGCGTAATAAGAGTAAATGACAGATTAATGCTAATGCAGCTAAGAGGCTCAAAAAATTTCATTAACTTCATACAAGTGTATGCTCCTACGACCGATTACGATGAGTTGATATGTGAAGAATTCTATGGGAGCCTTGAGGAACTGGTAGCAACAGTCAAGAAAGAAGACACGACGGTAATAATGGGTGACTTTAACGCCAAAATAGGTCAAGGTGAAGTAGAAAACACTGTCGGGAAATTTGGCTTGGGCACAAGGAATAATAGAGGTAACAGACTGGTAGAGTTTTGCCTAGACAACAAAATGGTGGTCGCTAACACCTTTTTTAAAATGCCAAAGCGAAGGTTATACACTTGGGTATCACCTAGAAGTACTGATAGTACGATAGTCAGAAATCAAATTGACTTTATTCTAATTAATGAGAGATTTCGCAATGCAATAAAAGTTGCGAAAACATACCCAAGTGCTGATATCCAATCGGACCACATGTTGCTAGCTGCAAAAATGAAAATTCAGTTGAAGAAGCTCGGCAAGAGTGCTAATAATAGCAAACCAGATTTTTCCCTGTTAGAGTCACCGCAAAATAAAAGTGAAATAACTAGCACTATTAGTACCAGCTTAGCCCATCAGAGAGATAATATACTGTTAGAAGGGAATGTAAATCTTATGTTAAATACCTTTAATATGCCATTAAAAGAAGCTGTTAATAAAATAAAATCTAAAACTTCAATCATAAATCGGAAAAAGAAAGAATGGATGACTGATGAAATTATATTACTAATGTACGAAAGGAGGAAACTGAAGAATAAGAATATGAATAGTTACAAAGATTTACATAAAATGATTAAGCAAAGAATCAGAGAGGCTAAAGCTAATTTCTGGGAGCAGCAATGTCGGGATATTGAAACTTTAGATAAGTGTCATAACAGTTTCAAACTGCACAAAAAAGTAAAGTCAGTCACCGGTAAAAAGAAAAAAGTAATAAATGGTAACCTGAAAGATAAAAATGGAAAAATCTTAGCGTATCCAGAAATGAGAATTGAACGGTGGAAGGAGTATGTCACGGAACTGTTCAGTGAATCGGAATATAGTACAAATACTGCAGGAACAGCAGTAACAGGTCCTCCAATTATGGAAAATGAAGTAAGAGCTGTCATAAGAAAAACCAAGGAGCGACTAGCAACTGGCCCTGATTCGGTTCCTAATGAACTGTTCAAACTGTTAGATGATGAAGGGATTACATTACTGACCAACATGTTCAATAAAATTTATGATACGGGAAAAATCCCTGAAGAATGGCTGGTGTCAACGTTTATTCTCCTTCCAAAAAAACCAAATGCGTCTACGTGCTCAGACTACCGTACTATCAGCCTAATGTGCCACTCTTTAAAACTGTTCTTAAAAATCATTCATGCAAGAATTTATAAAATCTTAGAACTAGATATTGATGACACGCAATTTGGTTTTAGAAATGGACTAGGTACTCGTGATGCTCTATTTATGTTCAATACACTAACGCAAAGATGCAGAGAAATGAACGCAGATATTCATACGTGTTTTATCGACCTTGAAAAGGCATTTGATAAAGTAAAACATAATAAACTGTTCAAAATATTGAGTAATAAAGGGTTGGATGATAAAGATTTAAGAATCATCGTCAATTTATACAGCAAACAGGTGGCAGTAGTGAGCACAGAGGACGGCGTAACTGAAAACATAGAAATTCAAAAAGGCGTGAGACAAGGTTGCATTTTATCGCCGTTATTATTTAATGTTTATTCAGAATGCATTTTTAATGAATCTATTATAAACAGCGGTGCGGGTATTCGGATAAATGGGAGAATAATAAATAATATCAGATTTGCTGATGATGCGGTATTACTTGCGGCTAATGTCAATGAGTTACAAGAAATGCTAGATGCGCTGGACAAGTGTTGCGAAGAGTACAATATGAAAATCAATTTGAATAAAACTAAATATGTTGTATTCAGCAGGAACCATGTCGTAAATGATGGTCTAAAGTTAAATGGTATTGTGTTGGAAAGGGTCGAGAAAATTAGGTATTTGGGAACAATAATACACTGTACAGCAAACAATCAAAATGAAATCAATGCAAGGGTGGAGCAAGCTCGTGCAGCATTCAACAATATGAGCAGAATATTTTGCAGGAATGAGGTAAACCTAAAATTAAAAATCAAAATGCTGAAGTGTTATGTATGGTCTGTATTGCTGTATGGTGTTGAAAATTGGACTTTAAAGAAGCACGACTTAAAGAAAATAGAGGCATTTGAGATGTGGCAGTACAGAAGAATACTAAAAATTAAATGGAGTGATCATATTTCAAATGTCGAGGTTTTAAGAAGAATGGGTGCTAATTTACAGTTGATATCCACGATTAAAGAGAGAAAGATAAACTACTTAGGTCATATCATGAGAAATGATAAATACAACCTGCTCCAAGTTGTCATACAAGGCAAAATAGTTGGTCGCAGACGCAGAGGAAGAAGGTGCATATCTTGGATCATGAATCTTGCTGAGTGGTGTGATATAACCGTGATAGAACTGTTTAGAGCTGCGAAAGATAAAGTCCGCCTGAAGTCACTGATAACCAACATCCGTAATCGGATAGGCACCTGAAGAAGAAGACTCGTAATCACTTAAAATGAACGTTTTTAAGCCAAAAATATGAAAATTTGCTATTTTTGACACACTTCCGGTACAGTTATCGAACACAGCGTCCTTTCAGACCTGTCCCTTGAGTATACCTATTTTTAGAAAAAAAAATTTTTGAAATCCCTGCAGCGGTTTTCCCTGCAGTGTAGGTAATGACGGCCAGCAGGCAGACAGACATACATTTTTTTTTTGCTTTTTTAGAATCAGTAGGTCCCAAAACGTCGAGAAATGTCAAGAAATGAAATTCACTTTGAGCTCATGAATGTAATACTTAGGTCTTTCAGACCGAAGTAATTACGAATTTAAATTTACAATTAAAAATTTGTGATTACAATTTATGTAAAACAGCGTTTCACCAAAAATTTTGATCAATTGTAATTACAATTTTATCAGTTTAACTAAAATTATGGATTTCGGAAGGAAAAAAATTATAAAAATAAATATAATTAGGAACAAAATAAACTGTGTTTGGAAAATGTTTCTTATTTTTCATAAAATAAAAAAGGGCGAGTGAAATTGAATAAAACTTGCTTCTGTAGTACATGTGAAGAAAAACGTGTTCCAGACCGAGTTGTGAAACTTGACCATTTTTGATTTTCCTGAAATTTGGCATATAAGTAGTATGGACAAAATAAAAAATACTACATATTTTAGAATTTTTTTAAAGTGCATAGTTTGAGCACAGGGGACACCCCAACATTGCTCAAGCACGGTTATACCGATTTCATCAAACTTGTTTTTGTTTGATAGATGAGTTAGTCGTTTGAAAAAAAAATTAATAATTTTTTTTGTAATTAATTTTTAAATAAAAATATTAAAAAAACTTTTTTAAAGATGGCGCTAGAAGATCGAAAGAAGAAAAATTAAAATTAAAAATTTTTTAAATTCCAATTGGTCGAAGATCAATTGGAATTTAAAAAATTTTTTGTCTGAAAATAGTTTTATCCTAAAATATATCATATTACAAAAAAGTGCTAATTCATGTTTTCGAGATATTTAATTTTAGAGATGTTTAGTCCGTTTAAAATCCTAATTGTTTTTATCAACAAAAAATTTTAACCACTGAAGTTCGAATAAATGATGAAAAATTCGAATTTTAGTTGGACCAAAAATCTTTAAAATTAAATATCTCAAGAGCAAGAATTAACACCTCTTTGTAAATTTGATATATTTTAGAGTAAGGATAATCTATTTTCAAAAAAAAAATCGGCATAACCGTTTTTGAGCAATTTAATTTCAAAGTTACATCGGATTGGCAGAATTTTCATCTTTCATGCATGTTGGGGTGCCCCCTATGCTCACACTATGCACTTTAAAAATATTGCGACGCTGATGCATAGGCTGACTTCACCACAGCTCTGGAAACAGTGTTCTGGATATATAATGAGCTAATATCCATAAAATACTTTAATTAAAAGCTAACCAATATTATGGACTTCGTAGTTCTAATAATAAAAATATTAAAGCAGGCAGTAGTATCCCAACAAACATAAATTCTGTTGTACGAGAAAAAGTAAAAAAACTTTTATCAGAAGTGACAAAGCGGAAGTTAGGATGCAGAACTGTTGTAAACCGTACTAAATGTGTGTGTACCAAATTTCATTCAACTCAATTATCAGGTACAGAAGCTATTGAGCTTCCAAAATAACAGGTGCTTGGAGGACCCCCTACCACTTTGTTCACTATCGCTAAAAAAAACTAATCAGTTCCTTGCCATACATATTTGCATCTTTTTGCAAAGTGTAATCAAAATTACTTAACGAACGAATGTTGTATGCTTCCAACAAACATTGAAACAATAAACAGGTGTTCGGGAGGACCCCACCACTTATCCCAATATTGTCCAAAAACTAGTCAATTCTTTGTCAATAAAGTCTTTATCTTTTTTCAAAGTGCCATTAAAATTGATTAATGAATGAAACCTGTATGCTCCCAACAAACTTTAAAAACAAGTGTAAAAAGTCAGCAGTTGTATGGTAGATCCCCCGCCACTTTGATCAATGTGTCCCAAAAGATGATAATTATCTTCTTACACTAATTGAAACCTTTCCATAAGTTTTATCATAATCACTTCATTATTGTAGGCTGTAGTGTGCATAAAGATACTGAAAAAACTGCCAACAATTAAAAAAAAATTTTTTTTACCGGAAGTAAAAAGACGGAAGTTGGGATGCAGAATTTTTGTAAATCATACTTAATGCTTATGTACAAAGTTTCATCCAATTCGATTATCAGGTACAGATGTTATTGAGCTTTAAAAAAAACAGGTGTATGGGACACCCCCCACCACTTTGTTCACTATCTCTCAAAAACTAATCAGTTCTTTGCCATACATGTTTGCATTTTTTTCCAAAGTGTCATCCAAATTGGTTCACGGACGAATGCTGTGTGCTCCCAACAAACATTGAAAAAATACTGACACAGTAAACAAGTGTTCGGGAGACCCCGTACCACTTATCCCAATATTGTCCAAAAACTAATCAGTTCTTTGTCATTTTAGTTTTCATCTTTTTCCAAAGTGTCATTAGAATTGATTAATGAATGAAGTCTGTATGCTCCCAACAAACTTTAAAAACAAAGTGTGAAAAGTCAGCAGTTGTATGGTAGAACCCCCGCCACTTTGATCAATGTGTCCCAAAAGATGATAATTATCTTTTTACACTAATTGGAACCCTATTCCATAAGTTTCATCATAATCACTTCATTATTGTAGGCTGTAGTGTGCATAAAGACACTGAAAAAACTTTAAAAAAGTACAAAAAAATTTTTTTTACCGGAAGTGAAAAACCGGAAGTTGGGATGCAGAACTATTTTAAACCGTACTACATACTCATGTACCAAGTTTCATCCAATTCGCTTATCAGGTACAGAAGTTATAGAGCTTTCAAAAAAACAGGTGCTCCAGGGACCCCCCACCACTTTGTTCACTATCGCTCAAAAACTAATCAGTTCTTTGTCATACATGTTTGCATCTTTTTCCAAAGTGTCATCAAAATTCGTTCACGGACGAATGCTGTGTGCTCCCAACAAACATTGAAAAAAGTGTGACACATTAAACAGGTGTTCGGGAGGACCCCCACCACTTGTTCCAATATTATCCAAAAACTAATCAGTTCTTTGTTACTTAAGTCTCCATCGTTTTCCAAAGTGTCATTAAAATTGAATAATGAATGAAGTCTGTATGCTCCCAACAAACTTAAAAAACAAAGTGTGAAAAGTCAGCATTTGTATGGTAGACCCCCCACCACTTTGATCAATGTGTCCCAAAACATGATAATTATCTTTTCACACTAATTGGAACCCTATTCCATAAGTTTCATCATAATCACTTCATTATTGTAGGCTGTAGTGTGCATAAAGACACTGAAAAAACTTCAAAAAAGTACAAAAAAAATTTTTTTACCGAAAGTGAAAAACCGGAAGTTGGGATGCAGAACTATTTTAAACCGTACTACATACTCATGTACCAAGTTTCATCCAATTCGCTTATCGGGTACAGAAGTTATAGAGCTTTCAAAAAAACAGGTGCTCCAGGGACCCCCACCACTTTGTTCACTATCGCTCAAAAACTAATCAGTTCTTTGTCATACATGTTTGCATCTTTTTCCAAAGTGTCATCAAAATTCGTTCACGGACGAATGCTGTGTGCTCCCAACAAACATTGAAAAAAGTGTGACACATTAAACAGGTGTTCGGGAGGACCCCCACCACTTATTCCAATATTATCCAAAAACTAATCAGTTCTTTGTTACTTAAGTCTCCATCGTTTTCCAAAGTGTCATTAAAATTGAATAATGAATGAAGTCTGTATGCTCCCAACAAACTTAAAAAACAAAGTGTGAAAAGTCAGCATTTGTATGGTAGACCCCCCACCACTTTGATCAATGTGTCCCAAAACATGATAATTATCTTTTCACACTAATTGAAACCCTATCCTATAAGTTTCATCATAATCACTTCATTATTGTAGGCTGTAGTGTGCATAAAGACACTGAAAAAACTTCAAAAAAGTACAAAAAAAATTTTTTTACCGGAAGTAAAAAACCGGAAGTTGGGATGCAGAACTATTTTAAACCGTACTACATACTCATGTACCAAGTTTCATCCAATTCGCTTATCGTGTACAGAAGTTATAGAGCTTTAAAAAAAACAGGTGCTCCAGGGACCCCCCACCACTTTGTTCACTATCGCTCAAAAACTAATCAGTTCTTTGTCATACATGTTTGCATCTTTTTCCAAAGTGTCATCAAAATTCATTCACGAATGAATGTTTTATGCTCCCAACAAACATAAAAACTTTGTGGAAAAAACCACCTGTTGTATGGTGGACCCCCCAACCCTTTATCCAATGTGCTTCCAAAAGCTGATAAAATCTTTCTCATGTTATTTAAAAGCTTTTCGCAACGTTTCATGAAAATCGATCGGTAATTGTAGGCTACAGTAAGGATAAACACCTGAAAAAAAAACTTTTTAACCGGAAGTGACAAACCGGAAGTTGGTATGCAGAAGTATTGGAAACAGTATTAAAACCTTATATACTAAGATTCAATAAGATCATAGCTCGGGATCAGAAGTTATTCAAGATTTAAACTTAGAGGTGTTCGGGAGACCCCCCGCCATTTTGTCCAAATTTAAAATGAATCCAGATCTTCTATTTTCAAGTGAACCTGTATCATTTGCCAAAGTTTCATCAAGATCCTATGCAGAAAACTCACCCACCCACCCACCCACCCACCCACCCACACACAGACGTACACCAAAATTTTTATTGGCTATTTGGATAGAGGATGGTCCAAAACAAAAGAAAAAACAAAATTTGGGGTATGTAAGATTTTTTTTTTTCACGATAGATTGCATTACTTCACACAATTTAAAATTGTGGTGAAGTAAAAATTATAAAATAAGTTGTATTTTTTATTTTGTCCATACTACTTATATGCCAAGTTTCAGAAAACTCAAAAATGGTCAAGTTCAAATCTCGACTTTTTCACCTGCGTAGATCTCGTTTTTTATCATGTACTGATTGCGAAAAAGACAATAAAGGCGTGAAAAGTATAGTGTGGTAAACATCAAAAAAGTCATCAAAAGTAAGTTAAATAAAGTTTAATACAATGCAATTAATTAATTGAATAGTAAAAACTATTATCACCAGTTGAAAATAGATAAATCAAAAACTTTAGAAATTTAAGGTGATTTTTGTTGCAAACTAATAAATTTAGATATAATATTGTGAGTGCAGCACAGTTAATCCACTGTGGCAAGTCTGCAACTCAGAAACTCTTCTATTTGAAAAAAAGACGTAATGAACTTTTTTAAATGTTGATGGTGTCAGTCAAATTATTCAGACTTGTTTGTTTTACTACCACCTGAATTATTTTGAGATCAAAGCAAATTTGAAATTGCACGAAAAATATTATGTAACTTGAGTTAAATATATTTGTAATTGGTACCTTACATGACTAGAAAAAACTCTCATTCCGCAAGCATACAATTATGAATGCTGGACACATATAGCTATATTTTTCGTTCACATTTTTCATTATTAACATTCTATAAGTGTGATTTTTTATGGAACATGCATTTCGTTTGGAACTAAGTGAGGCCATATTTTCTAAATATTTCAAAAGCTGATGAAAAACAAGATCTACTCAAAATTTAAACATGACCTTTTTTGATCTTTCTGAAATTTGATATATAAGTATTATGGTGCATAGTTTGAGCATAGGGGCACCCCAACATGCATGAAAAATGTTAATTCTGTCAATCCGATGTAAATTTGAAATTAAATTGCCCAAGAATGGCTGTACCATCAAAATTTTTTTTGTTTGATAAGTGATCTGTAAATCGTTTGAAAAAAATTAATTAAGTGTTTTTGTAATTAACTTTAAAACTTAAATTAAAAAAAAAAACTATTTTAAAGATGGCGCTAGGGTTGAAGATCTATTTGGATTTAATTTATTCTTTTTTAAACAATTTTATCCTTACCTTGAAATATATCAAATTTACAACTACTAGGTGTTAATTCGTGTTCTTGAGAAATTTATTTGAAAGATTTTTAGTCCGACTAAAATTCTAATTGAGGAGGTCCACACCAAAACGCTACATTTCCATTATTACATTTTTCCAACGCAGTTCAAGAAAATTTGATTATGTCATTACACTGATAACATTATGTCTAAAGCAAGCTCTATTCTACAAAGAGGAAAAACAGTTCTAATTTAAGCATAGATAAATTTTTGAGTTTTCGATCGAATTCAGAAATTGGAGCCGATCTAATTACACAATTTATTTTTTAAAGAAAATGGAAATGTAGTGTTTTGGTGTGGACTTCCACAATTGTTCATTATTGTTTCCAACAATTTTTATCAAAAAAAAATTTTAACCACTGAAGTTCGAAAGATGAAACGGTTTAAAAAAAAAAATAAAATAAATTGCACCAACCCTCACCAAAATATTTTATAAATCCTATAAATCTGGTATTTATCCATCCTGCTGGAAGCTGGCCAATGTCCAGCCTGTCCCAAAAAAAGGAACAAAATGTGATATTTCAAATTATAGACCAATAGCCTTACTCCCAGTCATGTCTAAAATATACGAGCACTATATTAATTCACACATATCCAAATTTTTGGAAGTCAACCATTTGATATCTGACAGCCAATACGGTTTTAGAAACAAAAGATCAACAACCGATCTATTGAACTATGTGGCACATATTTGGAATAGCATACTTGAGAAAGGTGGTGAAACGTACGTGATCGCATTAGACATCTCAAAAGCATTTGATCGAATTTGGCATGTCAACTTGATCAACAAGCTCGTTGCGTACGGTTTTCATCCCGCAGTCGTGAAGTTGATTCAACATTTTCTGTCTAACCGATACATCTCGGTATCTATAGATGGCTTTTCTTCTGAGTCTAAATTAATAACCGCTGGTGTACCCCAAGGCTCAGTTTTATCTCCCACTTTATTTTTAATTTAAATCAACAAACTGTTGCAAATCACCAGTAACCCAATAAATAGTTTTGCAGATGATAGTACACTGCACAAGTCATTCGTCCCCCTATCTTCAAAGGGTAAAATGCATGAACGAATAAATCCCGTCCGGAGAGGAGAGACGCTGCCATAAATGTAAACGAGGACCTAAAAAAAGTCGCCGATTGGGGTGACAAAAATTTGGTCAATTTTAATTCCACCAAAACACAGCTATTGATTGTTTCCAGATCAAAGACCGAGTTTCCCAACGATATTTCAATTAATATGTGTGACGACCAAATAGACGAATGTGAAAGCATTTGTTTATTGGGAGTCACAATATCCAATGACTTACTCTGGAACGATCATATAATGGCCATGGCAAAGAGCGCGTCAAGAAAACTCGGCCTCCTCAATAGATATAAAAAATATTTTACTTCGCATCAATTACTCCACATTTATAAGTCCTATATTCGTCCCTGTAAGGAGTATTGTTGTCAAGTTTAGGGCGCTGCATCTGTTACTATCCTGCCTCTTTTGGACTCTGTTCAAAAGCGAGCTATACGAATTGTTGGTGATCGAGATTTAACATTAGGTCTTGATTCCCTGCAACATCGTCGCACTGTTGCTGATCTCGTTGTTTTTTATAAATATCGTCACCAGCAGTGCTCGGATGAAATCAGGTCCATAATGCCTCAGACATATGTTTTTCCCCGTTTTACTCGTCAATCGGTTTGTGCGGGCGGTCGAACTGTCGAGATTACTCACTGTCATAGTAATAGAATGCAAAGAGATTTCTTTGTGCGTACATCGTACACATGGAATGCTTTGCCCGAATCAATAGTCTCGAGTGCCTTCAATCCACCAAGATTTAAAAAAAGCGTCCACCTATACCTCAAGACGCATGTTGTTGTGGGACCTACGTCTTAAAAGGTATCTATGTGTTGTTGTGACACATTTTGTAATTTCTACTACACAACACTTCTTATTAAAAAAAAAAAAAAATTCCAATTTATCTTCGACCATAGCACCATCTTTAAAAGAGTTTTTAATGTTTGAATTTTAAAATTAACTACAAAAACAGACTTGCGTAAAAAATATTATTTTCTTTTTTGCATTCCTACCCCTCCCCCATATGGTTGTTAGATACACCACATACACTAATCTTTGCGTTTGAAATGTATTAAATTTTCTATCTTTGTAATTTTTTTTTAAATTTTCGTTCGAATACGCGAGGAAGGGAAGAAAAATATCGCAAGTTTAAATTTTAAGAAAAACTTTCTAAACAAAAATATTAAAATATATATATTTTAGTATTTTTGACTGTTAGATAATTATTTTTTTAAAATTATTTTTGAAAACACTTATATCAGTCTTAAAATTTAATTTTTATTTAATTAATAAAAACAATATTTCGGCACATTGCCATTTTCAAGTTGAAAAAAAATATATAAAAAATTATAAAAATAATACACAAATTAGGTTCACAAAAATGAAAAAACTATCCGTATAAAATGAAAAACTAAAATGAATTGAAAATTTAAAAAATCAAAAAGACTAGACTAATAAAAACGATCTAAAAAAGCTACATTGATTTTTTCGAACATATTTTTTTCAAATTTAGCAAGTATTTATATTCACTGTGTAGAAATTTGGTATCAGTATGTGCATTACATGCCATCGGTAATTTAAGTTGGATATGTGCAGCCTCAAGGATATCTCTTTTGTTTGATTTCTTTTCTAGATCCAATATTCTTGTTTTATCGAATTCAAAACTATGTTGATCATTAATGCTATGTTTTGCTAATGCGGTCAAATCACTTTTATTTCGAACATCTCTTTTGTGCTGAAGAATACGATTTTTTAGTTGTTGTTTGGTTTGTCCAATATACACTGTTTTTTTACACTTGCAAGGTATTTCATATATAAGATTTGTTTGGTCGAATTTATTTATTTTATCTTTTGTTTTGGAAAATAAGCTATTGTAAAGGGTGTTTGTAATTTTATTGGCGATTTTTGATTTTTTGGTTTGTTGTTTTATTATTTTTAGGCATTTATCTGTTAACTTAGGTATATATGTTACAGACCCAAATAACGGAGCTTGAAGATTTTGACTGGAACTAGGATTTTGTTGTTGTAAAGTTATATTTTGCTGAAAGTTAATTTGTGTGTTATTATTTGTAATGGATGTTGATGTAATATCGTTTAATTTATTAATTTCTTGATGTACTAATTTATTTGTTGATTTAGATGGATAATTATTTTCTTTTAAAATATTTTTAATAACTTTTATATTATCTCCATAAAAAGATTTGTCACTAAGACTAAAAACTTTTTTTTTCAAAAGACCTAGCTACATTAATTTTCATTGTAAAAGGATGGGCTGATACATAATTTAATAATCTATTCGATGTTGTTTCTTTTTTGTACCAATTAGTAATAATTGAATTATTTTTCCTAATGAGCTGGAGATCTAAAAAATTAATTTTGTTATCATTTTCTTCATCAACTGTAAATTTTATATTATCGTCAAATAACTCAAAAACTGTTTTTGTTGAGGTAATTATATCTTTTGGTATAGCCATTATTATATCATCAACATATTTTTTAATAAAGGTTGGTTTCCTAGAAATTCCAAAAAAGTGGGGGTAAGAATTTCAGTTTTGGCTCATGAATGTAATACTTAGGTTTTTTCAAAACCGAAGTAAAACAATAAAGGTCATCTAAAACATATATCACTGTGATTCATTTATTTCTAAGTGTTGTGAGCTATAAAATTATACTTTTAAATAATACTTAATATAGGGTATTATATGAAAAAATGATAGTTCAATAGCCAAATTCTGCAACTGTAAAGCGATGAAGAGATTAATTTTTAATTGAAAATAAATGAAGAAATTTTTAACACCGTCATTTCACAATTACAGAATTTGGTTGCTGCATACTGTAGATTTTACAATATCGTATGTGTCTTTTGTACTGTGGTTTCATAATCGCCGAAAATGTCAAGTTATTTTTGTTTTGGCGACTATATTAATAACCCCATCTTTGATAAAATAATTTTCATATTTGATGATTTGATAATTTGATAATAAACTGTACCGAAATTAAAATTTATTGGACTACAATAACCTTTTTTTTCGTTTTAAAATCAAACTAAGGGACCAGTGGCGTATCCAGAATTTTTTTTAAGGGGGTGCATTTTTTTAAATTAAATAATAAAAACTATGTACGCAAATTTGCATTTATTTCTTTTATAATATTTGATATGTATCACTACAATATAATTGCGTTTGTCTATATTTTACAAACAAATTTTTAATTTTCGTTTATTCTTTTGCAAAATATTTAGCACTTTTTCTTCATCTACTTTTATATTCTTGTATATATAAAGTAATGAAAGGCCGTTCAATCTGTTTTCTGGAGTAGAATTTCGCAAGTAGCTTTTTAAATATTTTAAAGTTGAAAATGAACGTTCTGAAGTGCATGTCGTGACGTCACTAAAATTTTTAATAATTTAAAAACATTGGGATAAAGTACTGAAGTGAAGTAAAGTACTGAAGTCACATCTGAAGTGATTCAATAGCATAATTATGGTGTTGATTTTGGCCTTTTAAGAGGGTGCATATGCACCCTCGCACCCCCCCTGAATACGCCTATGTAAGGGACTGTACACCATTTTTTGACCGCTTTCGTTTTTGACATCTTCGTAACAAAACCTATCAAGACACAAAAAAGGCGTGCTCCCGCCGTAACAAATTTGCAATCCCCCTTTTCTCCTAAATCCGTTATTTATAAACATTCTCACAAATAATTTGCCCAGCCTAAAACTATTTGCAATCACTAGAACTTTATCAAAACTTAAAATTTAAAATATATATGCTCTATCAATCAATTAACGTGAAATTTTATATATTCCAAAATCACAATTTTACACACGTCTCTTCGGGTGTAGAATTGTGATTACAATTTAACAATATTGTTAATATACATCAATTTTTCGTGAAACCGAAACATTTACAGTTAACAAAATTTGTAGTTGTAGTTACAACAAAAATTTATAGTTGGTGAAACAGAAATTTGAACAAATTAAGAACAAATCAAAATTTGTTGCAAAATAATCATCTTCGAAACTGGTGAAACATCTTTTTTTTGATAAATTCTTTGCAAAAATCATACACTATAAAGTCATTGTAAATGTAGTTTTGGTGAAATAAAAAATAATGTAAATTGTAAGTACATCAATATTTTAGATGTAAGTTGTGAATGTAAATTGTGATTTTGGTGAAATAGGCCACTGGTATACATGCTGCTTACAACTTTTACGAATAAAAAACTCACTTAACTTGTTGACGGTCTAAATCGGAGTCTCTTAGTTTTACCAAAAGTATTCTTAAAGATGAAGTAATTCTATTTTGGAGGGGAGTGTTAGTATATAAATAAATTAATTTATTTAATTTATTACTTGGGGTAATAAAAGAAAAGGGCACGTATGAGCTTAGAATGAAGGTAATTCTTAACGAGGATGAAGTTTCCCGAAACGAGCGTAGCGAGTGGAGGGAATCATCCGAGTGAAGAATTGCCATCATCCTAAGCGAATACAAGAAGCTATTTTATCCACGACTGTAAAATATTTCGTTTAATTTCCAGTTTTCATGCAAAAATTTGTATCGCCATATTGAAATAAAAACATCAAAGATAGCGAAAAACAAAACAAGTTTGTTGTTTAATTTGTTAGGGGAATATTTAATAAACTATAAGGGCGATGGTACATGTAAAAGAAATATCTTTCAGACATAAAAAATTTCGCATTTAATTGGTTGAGGGGCGATAACATTTTGTAAATTTCAAAAAAATATTTTTGACTGAAAGACAGAAAAAATATCTGTAAGATATAAAAACATAACCTAAAAAGATATTTTTTGCTTGACAGTTAAAACTGATTAACTGAAAAAATGATTTTAAAAGTAAGTTTTACCAATAATCAATTACAATTAACTTAATTTGATTATTTAATTACAATTAAAATAATTTGTTTACTTATTCATATAGATTTAGGCATTTTCACATTGGACCAAATTTTTATTTTTTTGTTGCGATTATCGCCTAATCTAAATCTACATGATGCATAAGTAAACAAATTATTTTAATTGTAGCTAAATGATCAAATTAAGTTAATTGTAATTGATTATTGGTAAAACTTACTTTTAAAATCAATTTTTCAGTTAATCAGTTTTAACTGTCAAGCAAAAAATATCTTTCTAGGTTATGTTTTTATATCTTACAGATATTTTTTCTGTCTTTCAGTCAAAAATATTTTTTTGAAATTTAAAAAATGTTACCGCCCCTCAACCAATTACATGCGAAATTTTTTATGTCTGAAAGATATTTCTTTTACATGTATCATCGCCCTAAAGCTGTTAAAGAATTTTAATCAAATTCACTAGTTGTGGAATGAATACAATTACAATGGAAGACATACGCATGGAAAGCATATATTCTTTAGCAGTCGTGGATAAAATTATTTATTAAGTTCCAACGGCCAACAGTGTTAATTATATATAATTAAAAATTATTATTTGTAAAAATTCATACATTTCCAAATCATTTACTTTGTTTAAAATAATTGGTACTAGAAGGGCCCAGCGTGCTTCGCTACGCTTACAAATAAACTTTTTGCGTAGACATTTTGTTGACGTAGAAGCAATGATTTCAAAAAGTGGTTATGAGAAATGCTAGCATATAATTTTTAATTTTTCTTTTTAAAAATATGAATGAAAAATAATCAGAACTCTAGCTGATCAGTTCGGATATATGAAAAATTAGCGATCAAATAAGTTAAAAATCAAATAAGCTTACTTATTTAAATACGCATCCCAAATTTCAGGTGCATTGGATATGCAGGTACACTGGTATTCGAGATAATCGAAATAATGGGAAAAACACGTTCTCCTCTCTCCAACAGGGTTCGTTATAAAAAATGGAACCCTAAAAAATGCAAAACAGAAAGAGTTTTACCCGCTCTGAGGTTAAAACTTAAATCGAGAAACGAAAACGCTATAAATAATGTCGGTTTGAGAATTTCGTAAATTTTGCTTAAAGTGCATTACTTTACGGATTTCAAAAGATCATTCCAGAAGATCATGTTTAAAACCTTTCGTTTCAGATTGTAAAATTTGAAGGAATTTCTACGGAGTTTCATAAATTGTTGTTATTTATGAAAAGAAACCGTATGATTGAAAGTATGATTTTCAGCAATTAAATTATTAGAAAAGGTGGAAGATATTTGTCCTTATCTTAAACAACGAAAATGTTCGATGTGAACATGATACAGTTTAACTATAAATATGAATAATACATACTATTCTTATTTCAAAATCAGCTGTCGTTGGCGTTGAAAACTCAATAGAATTTGTTTGTTTGCAGTATTATTTTCACCTACACAACTAACAATAATAGTATTCATTTAGTACTTGCGCATAACGTCTTCAAATGTCAGATTTAATAAATTTTACCAATACGAATGAAAATATTTGTTTCTAATTAAGATAAGTTACAGATCTACAATTATATTGCGCAATTTAATTAAAGAAAGTATTTTACAAAATACTGTCTCGAAAAGTGAAGATTATTTTTTCAATCTTTTTTTTCCTGTTGTAGATTTATTTTTTATTGTTTTGTGTTTTATAGTTATGTATATTGAAACGTATTGGCAGTTGGAACGTTGTAGAAATTCTTTTCAGTTGTTTCTTTTATTTTTTAATAACTTCCGATAGGCGATATGAGAAGTTATTGTTTTTGGGTCGATTTTCGAAATCGGAATTTTTATGATATCTTTACGTTACATGACCTGTTTAGACTATTTTTAGCTGGCAGTCTGTATGTGTGTGTGTGTATCGCTATATGTAGACTAAATTGTGTCCAACACTTTCTCAACAACGGATGGCTCGATTTCAACTTCAATGGTCACAATTAATGTATCGTAGCGTAACTTAGAGCCCAGTCCTTTTCTACCGAAATTAAATCATTTGTTTTTTAGTGGTCATCAAAAAACTGAAATTCATCTCTTGCAAATATCATGGGAATAACTAATGCTATCAAGGTCGTTGACCAATCATATTGTTTGTCAACATGTCAACCATTTATAATGACATTGGTATAAACAATTGCTATCTTAGTTTTTGAGTTGTTTAAGAAAATGTGATAAAACTATCGTTACGAAAACTTATGAGATTTTTAGGAAACTTTTGTATGAAAATTAGCTGCAAACGCATCCAGAATATCGAAGATCTGAGTTATTTTCAAAATTTGACAATGGGGTCAGACGGTAGTGAGTGGATCGCCTGAAAATCTCTTTATTTTAAACTTCTTCAACTTTCTGATTCAATTTTATTGAAACTTAATGCATAAGTTTTTGGTAATGCTTATAGAATTTTTCAACTTCTGGTTTGTTCGTCACTTTCGGTCAAACAGCTTTTTTTATTCTTTAAGAATTTCACAACATTATAGCCCAAAGGTATAAAGTATTTTTGACGAATCTTTGATTAAACGTTTCAGTTAACATGAGAAAGAACTAATTAGCTTTCGGGTTTCCTTATATTCAAAGTGGTCGGTGTCGGTGTCAACAAATGTTGATTTTTTAACTGTCCTGATATGTTAGGTTGTTGTGTATGATATGATTTTTGATATCGATATTTTAATAATATCTTCACGTTTCAAGACCGCCTGAAACTGTCTTGACAACTTCTTTTAGTTCGCATTCTGTAGGTGTGTATGTATTGTGTATATGTGAGTGTAATTCTATTTAAATGTCAATTATTACAATTGATTTATCGTTTAAAAAATAAATAGTAATAATGTGTATTTGTGGCTTATCCCTATTGAGCTAATATTAATTGTTTGATGATTTCTTTGTTGAAGTTTTTTTATTATTTTTTTGTAATTTTTCTTTTTGCTTTAAATTATGTTCAAGAAAGCATATTTTTGGATAATGCAATTAAATCATATTGTTTACCTTTACAGTCTCAAAATATGCAGTAAAGATAGTTTGATGTGTCAGTAAACCTTTTCTACGTGTCTTGACAACTAGTTAGTTTTTAACTTTACGGGAAGTTCTTGGAGCGACCCTTAAGGTCACACCCCTCTCTCTCCATCCCACTAGTTGAAATTTAGTTTTAGTTTAATTAATTAAAAAAAATTAATGTAAAAAATTAATAAAACCATGCACATATTTAGAACAAACAATGAAGACAATGAATTCTTTTCAACCGTACCGAACAAATTTCAGTATAGTTCCAATACCGAATTATTTTTTTTGCATTGAAATTCATTCCAAAAGAATACAAAATCATATAAGTCGATGTTGGAACTTGTTCGGTACAGTTTAAGAGAATTGTAATGATATTTAATCTAACATTATTATCTATATATAAATATGTAAGCACTATTTTTGTGGCACCATTTAAAGTTTTTTGCCCCAACAAATGTGAGACGATATATTATATCGTTGGAAAGGTCTTGAGCAGTAGATGTGCAGAAACACATTTTTTTTTATTTAGAAAAATGGGGAAAATGTGAAGGTGTGTTATTTTAGTTTTTTTCTCGATTATTTTATTTAAAATCGATTGAATCAATAAATCAAATTCTGAAATAATATGTTTTTGTTATTTTGTTGAGAGTTCTATTACAATGGCCGAATTTCGACCACTGGGCGATTCCTATTAAATACAAATTGCTAAACAATGTACTATGAAATGTATAAACTATTCATAAAAATAGAAAAATAGAAACTTTTGCAATTCTCACTTCTTGTCATAGTATATATAATAATTATAAGTTTAAACAACATCTTATCCACTTCAATAAATTTTATTTAACATCAATATGTTCTATCTCTAAGAGACCAGAAAAATCTTTTTCATGTTTGAACTAGTTGAAGGCATCATATATAAATGTAATAATACAATAATAATGAGTTAAAATTACTTATTATATTAACTTCAATAAATTTTATTTAACATCCAACATTTTCCTAAGAGCCCTTCTTCCTGGGTTATTGTCTTCTCTTATACATTTAATGTATAATCATGGGTAATGGGTTATTGTTATCTCTTAAATGTTTATGGATAACGGTAAAAAGGAAGAAGGTCTCATAGAGCCCGAAAATATTGGATGTTAAATGAAATTTATTGAATTGTATAATACGATATTTTAACTCATTATTATGGTATTATTACATTTATATATGATGCCTTCAACTAGTTCAAACATGAAAAAGATTTTTAAAATACATATTATTATAATACATGATTATTAGTGAAACTTAAAAATATACCAAAAACTACCATTATATTTTTTATTGAGAAATAGTTAATTTTATTCAAAAACAAAAACAAATATTGAGAAACCAAAAATTCATTCATTTCTTAAAAAAATGGAACATCAAACACCAAGAGAAAATATGAAGAAAATATTTCAATGTCTGAGATCCCCTGAATGCATTCTATATTTTACTTGGTAATGACGTCAAACGGATTTATTGTGCAGTTAAACTGTGTGTTTAAAACAGACTAAAGAGATGGATATTTTTATTTATAATCAACGCAATTAAAATATTTATGAAATATAAGTTTTGATTTGATTGTATTATAACGTAAACGAGAAAAACAAGTTGATTGCATTTTAATTTATAACTAAGTTTTTATACATACTAATTTAAATTATTAAAATAAAATATAAATTATTACAGATACAACTTTGGATTTTTATTGTATATCTTTAAACACAAATAAACATTTAATTACCAATAAGTAAAAAATTTAAAAAACTTATTGAAAATTTGTATTAAAATTTTATAATAATAATTGTGACTCGTTTTCTAACTGATTAATCAACCAACACAATGTCTGGAACATAATTAATTTTCTTCATCTTCATGCCCCTCTCTTTTGGATTCATAGTGTATATGTTTAGCCATATTTTATTATTTAGTATCAATTTTAATTTAGTTCACATGCGATAGTCGATCGCTATACAGTGTTGTAATAAGTTAATTTTAGTTTTTATTTAAAACATTTTAGACAGAAATTGACATGAAATGAATTTTTATATAATATAAAAAAAACAAAGTTTTAATTCTGTTTTTTTTTATCAATTCTCCTCATTACAGATAAAGAAAACTGAATGGTGATGTGGTGTTGATTGTGTTACTTTAGTTTTAATTAAAAAAAATGGATAGTTCAAAGAAACCAGTGAGAAAAAATCCACAGGATGGTGTTAATATATTTAGTCATTTATTTTTTATATGGATACTCCCACTTTTATATTCTGGATCTAAAAGAGGCCTTACAACAGACGACTTAACAAAATCTCTAACTAGAGACGACTCTGAAAGTCTCGGCGATAAATTAGAACAGTAAGTTAAATTTTGTTTTTACGAAAACTGTATATTAAATATTTTTTTAAGTTTTTAACTATAGTGGTTGGTATAATGGCTAGAATAATACTCTTCTATTTTGACGGATAGAATTTTAATATTTTTTGTTTGCTCAGTTAACAACTAGTACAATCGAATAATGAAATAAAAGTTTGCGATGTAACTGATTCTTCAAATAGCAAGTAAAAACAATTTAGTTTAAAAGAAATAAATTATTTTAACTTTCCGAAAGAAGCAATAATAGTAATTGATAAAAGATACTATTCATATAAATTTATACCTAAGGTTACCCAAGTTATCTTATGTGCTAATATAAACTTGTATTGTATTTATAAAATATGTATGCGTATTGCTTAGTTATTTCATGATGTTCTTATGAACCGCTTTACAGAAAATGATATCTAAAATTAGCTGGTATGTTGTTGTTGACTTGGTGAGCAAAATAAAATTATTTTTTTATTGCACATTAAGCTCGTTTTGTACTGTGTTTTATTTCAGTTCTTTTAACTGTTTTTATAATATGTTTTAATATTTTTATTAATATGATCAAATTACTTTCATATTAACGTCGATTTTTACTTTTTATGATAAACAGCTATTTTGTCTATAAAGTTTTATTTGAGAAGCTTTATTGAAGAGTTAACAGTATAAAATTGTTTATAAATCGATATATATAAATATATAAATATATAAATATATACATATATAAATATATAAATATATAAATATATAAATATATAAATATATAAATATATAAATATATAAATATATAAATATATAAATATATAAATATATAAATATATAAATATATAAATATATAAATATATAAATATATAAATATATAAATATATAAATATATAAATATATAAATATATAAATATATAAATATATAAATATATAAATATATAAATATATAAATATATAAATATATAAATATATAAATATATAAATACACTCGATTCTGTTTTTATGCGATTTTCTTTTATGCGATTTTAAAGTTATGCGGTTACGAAATTTTTTTACACAATTTAGGAATTATGCGATTTTTTCTGTGTCTCCTTCTTCTTCACAAGGATTGCCGGTGGGAAATTTGGAAAAGTATTTTAAATTCTTATAAAAAAATGTTTTCTCAAACAAAAGTATTATTGAAAGTAAAAAACGTTATTTTATATTACCAATGATATATTTTCTCTCAAAATTCAAAAATGTAACATCAAAATATGTAATAATAAAAAATAAATCCATAAGAAGAATCACAAAAGTTCAAAACCAAAAAAAACGGTCAAGTGTGAATGAAATTCGCTTGCCGAGGGTTCCGTGAACGTAGAAGAACAAACTGTCAAAAATAATTAACATAAAGTTGCGTAGTAGATTTTTTATGATCTGGCAATCATAGCCACATAAAAAACGAATTGCTATTGATATTTACATTTACGAGCCAATTCAACATTTTCAAAGTTTCACTCAAAATGGTACATCCATGGCTGTTTATGGTAACTAACGAGAGATTAAATTATACCAGCTTGTAAATGGTTCAAATTGGAAAATATCTTATCAATTCAAATAACAATAGGTAGGATAATGATTGCCAATAATTCAAAACTGTGCACTTCATTATTCTTAAAAAAATTTCAATGTTTCTTAAATTAAGTGCTTGTTCATATGACACCTCACTCATTTAAGTCACAGTTTCTTCACCATTCTTCAGCTCAAAATGCAAGTTGGTCAAAATTAATATGGCACTTGTTTTACAATAATTCAAAAACAATGGACCGCCATTTCCTTGGGTAGCAAAAATCCGAAATTCTACTCCATACCCGTGTAACCTGGTTAACGCCAACAGAATTAAATTGGTGTAGTTGATAGAAGCAGAGTTAATATTACTTATATTCAATGATTCTACACCATAAAACCAATGCAAATCAAGCGTTCTCCACGTTAGGGGCGGTTTGGAGCGGGCGGCTGTCTTGGATCAAGCGGGTCACAGTATAAACGTGTAAGAAGTTTATTTCTGGACGAACCCATTCACGAAAACTGGGCGAAGGGCTAGCCTGTACACTGATTTCGTTTTATCTCGGATTTATCACAATAACGACCTCGGAAATTGTACCCGGACTACGATTTAAAAATGGGAACCTGGAACGTGCTAAACCTTTGAAGACTAGGATATCTCCTAAAATTCACACACCACGCTATCAATTAGCTACATACTGGATATAGTGTAATTACAAGAACTTAGAGGGCCAAGTAGTGGAATCCATGAAATAGCGAAAGGATACACTCTTTACTATTGCGGTCATCAAAACGAAGGAGAATTTGGAGTTGGCTTTCCCATACACCGTCGTGTGAATCAGAATGTTATCGACTTTTGCCCAATTAATATGGGTTTATGCAAACTGAGAATCCGCACGCAAAAATTTAATGTAACAATCGTTAATATTCATGCACCTACTGAAGACAAAAGCAGATGACATTAGAGACCTGTTCTTCCTAGAACTTGAAGAAGTCATCAATAACATCCCGCGGTACGATATAAAAGTCGTGGTAGGTTACTTTAATGCTCAAATTAGTAAAAGTGCAGAACTGAGAAGACATATTGATCCTAACAGCTTGCATCATACCAGCAACAATAATGGTTTTCACGCAGCCAAGCTGACTATGATGTATGATCTAGTTATTGCTTGATCTTGTTATCTAGTTGAAGAGAATTCACAAGGCAAATTGGAAATCAAATGACGGAAGAACGGAAAATCAAATCGATCACCTTATGATCTCTAAGAGACACTCTACAAGTGTCAATGGTTTGACGACGGAAGTGGAAGTTACTCTACACTGAATGGTTTGACGACGAGTGCCGCCAAACCATTGAACATAATCAAAAACTGCGATAAAAATGATTAACAAGGAACATCCCAAGCTGATTATATTTATGCGCCAGGAAAGCCTCAGCAAAACTTCTACGTTAAAAGAAACGCGAACAGATGAAGAGCTGTTTTGAAAACATCAAACAACATGCGACCAATGGAAATTCCAGAGTGCCAATGCACGGAATCTGACAAAAGATTTCCATCCAAGATCTACAGCCATCAAAAATGGAAACAACGAGCTTACAATAAGTTAACGTGATGTGCTGGCAGTGTAGCGATCCCACTTTCAAGACCTACTGAATAGGACAAATAAAGTTCATCCTATTCGAGTAATTGCTCCATCAACTGAGGAGATCTTTGTCCCTTACCCAGCAATAGAAGAAGTGGAAGCTGCCATTAAAAACTGAAAAATGGCAAATCACCAGGTATCGATGGAATTCCCACAGAACTTTTTAAAAATTGTGGAGCAGCTCTGGTCTCACGTATATACGATCTGATTCTTGAAATCTGGGACCAAGAAGAACTACCTGCTGAATGGAAAATAATTCTCATTGTTCCGCTACATTTAAAAAATGTGACCCTCTAAAGTGTGCGAATCAAGTTTTAACTTAAGGATGATTCTCCTAAGGACCTTAAGGATAATTCTGAAAAAATGATGTGGATAAAACATCAGCATTTACCAGCTCTATGTTGATGTCAAACAATTATATGATAGCATCATCCGCGACAACCTTTAGTCCGCACTCATTTGGCGTGGTATCCCAGAGAAACTTGTTTCTCTGTGCAAACTCACAACATCGGGATCAAATTGTAGAATAGTAATAGAAGGGTCAGTTTCTGATTGTTTCGATATAACATCAGGTGTTCAACAAAGTTATGCACTCGCGTCCGTACTATTTAATTTGGCGCGAGTACGCGATAAGAAAAAACCGAATTAAGACACAAAACTGCATGTTTAACAAATCTAGTCAAATTCTTGGCTACACAGATGATATTGTACTTCTCGGACGTAGAACAAGCGAATTTAAGGATAGTCTCTCACAGCTTGAAAGAAATGCTAAATGACTTAAATTATGAATCATGAAATCATACCGCTTCGGATCGGATAATCGGATTCATTAAATCCAACCAGATTTGAAGATTAGGTCATGTAGAAAGGGCTCCATTAGATAGAATGATAAAAATGCGTCCCAACAACAACAAGCTGGTGTTCGTCAAAGAGGAAGACCAAGACAACGCTGGCGTGATGACATCATCCAAAACCTTCGTGATATAGGATGTTGAAACTAGAGTCAACTGATCATAAAACGAGACGATTGCAAGCTGATTGCACAGACGGCAAAATTACTCCATGGGACGGACGTGAACGCTAGAGAAAAAAACAGACTGCCAAATTCTAAAATTGCAATGTTTCTTAAATTAAGTGCTTTTTCAAATGATATCTCTCTTGACTGGATTTTAAATTGTGTTTTTACTCCTTTTTATTTCCACTTAATAAATACATTATGAATATTTCACACTTCGCTATATTTTTCGTTAAAAAGTTACCACATTTTCTATTTCTAAGAATTTTGAAGTTTTTCGACCAATTAGACCGAAACTAAGCAAAATTACTTATTAATTCAAAATTACTCAAAAAACTGTATGGTAAAAAATTCTAAAATAAAAGTTTAAGGGATACTGAAGTAAAGCCCTTGCATATACCCTACTTGACTCGGTTAAAAAAAGTATTTTCTTAAAGGCGTCACATCGCAGCCCTGTAAAACAAAACGACTTTGTTTTTTTTGTACCCGCCATCTTCAGCGAATAGGTTAGTTTTATACACATCTCAAAATTCAGGTTCATAGATTTTCTATTTTTACAGTATAATTGATAAAATGCAACAAAACGTTTTACGCCCACCTCTACCCTTTTACGAGCAATTGAAGCAACTAGAACCATCCACCTCTACCGCTCATTCCGCTACAGCATTTTCAGCAAGCACAGAGTGGCTTACTGTTTTTTTTTTGAGAAATGTGAAGATTGCCAGCGATATCGCATCGGCAGATGAGGAGATTGCCAGAAATTATAATGAACAGTTGGCAAAAATAATTGAGGATGGTGGTTTCTGTCCGATCAGATGTTCAACGCAGATGAAACGGGCTGAGAAAAAGCTGAGAAAAAAGCAAGTGGTTTTACGGCAGCCAAAGATAGATTAACCTTTCTACTATGCAGTAATGCATCAGGAGATCGGATGCTCAAACCCCTGCTTAAGGGTAAGGATTTAAAAAAAAGTTACCAGCGCATTGGATGGCAAACAAGAAGGCTTGGGTGACATCAGCTCTTTCACAGATTGGTTTAATAATTGTTTCATCCTGGAAGTAGAAGTTTATTTGAAGCAAAAGGGACTTGATTTTAAAGCTCTGTTAATTGTTGATAATGCTCCGTCGCATCCGAACTTACAACATCCAAATATGAATATGGTGTTTTTTCCACTTATTACAACGAGCCTTATTCAGCCATTAGATCAAGGCATAATTGCTATTTTTAAAAAATATTCTATTATTGTTTATCTATCTAATTATTAATTTATCTTGAATCAGCTTGATAATGAGCCACTTACACTTGCAGACGTTTGGAAAAAGTGTTCGATTTTAGACTGCATCAATGATGCTACTTCTCCTATCATTGAAATAAGACCACAGACTTTAATTGCGTGTTGAAAAACGCTATGGTCTCGATGCATTACAAACAGAAACGCAATTAATCAAGGATCGACGGTTTCTTCAGAAATTATTGTTTTAGCACATGAAATTGATGGCGAAGCTTTTGATACATTTAACGAGAATGGATTTTGATGAATTGCTTATGGATAAGGTCTTAAGTGATGATGATGATATCGAATTATTGGATCTAGTCATTGATCCAGAAAATAATAGTGATATAAAAGACAATGAACCTGCCTCGCTCACTGTAAAATTAATTCTAAGGGTTGAAGATTTAATATTTAATAATGAACCAAATTCTGAACGGGCATTTAAATTCAAGCGTGACTTCTGCAATTGTTTTAGAAGTTCCTGATACCAGAAATGCAAATCCGAAAGATTTGCATTTCTGGGTATC